>JACN01120023.1:0-15961 GCA_000787155.1 Scartelaos histophorus | reverse complement strand
TTTGTTTGTTTTATTTAATATCTAGTTTTGTTTTTTTTATATTTTTTTTTATATTTTTTGTATTTATTTTATTTTATTTATCAGCCAGGCTACATTATATTACATTAGATTGTTGTGTGCAGTGTATCATTATTATTATTTTGACAACCATTGTTTTTACTCTTTATTAAAAAATAATGATACTAAACTGTGTAGCTTACCCATAATACATTTAAATAATACATTTAAAGTAGCAAAATAATCATATTAAATGTAATAATTATCACAGCCAGTCTTATTCTGTCCTTTGTTCCACAGGTGTATCTGGAGAGACTGTTCACGTACGCAGAGATCGACATCTGTCCGGCCAACTGGAAGAGGATCGTGTTGGGGGCCATTCTGCTGGCCTCCAAAGTGTGGGACGACCAGGCGGTGTGGAACGTGGACTACTGCCAGATCCTCAAGGACATCACCGTGGAGGACATGTAAGTGTCCCAGCGGGATGAGGAGGGAAGGTTCTGTAGAAGGTTCATTGATGTACATCTAGTACGTACAATCAGTTTTGTCCTACACTGATTAAAGGTCCCATATTACACAAACTTGAGTCTTGAGCTTTAAGTCATGTTGCAGTGTTGGTATCTCCTCAAAAACAGACCTGGAGCTGTTTTTGTTTCATTCACACATGTTTGAGTAATCCTGCTTTATCAGTGTGTCTACACCCCAAAGCTCACAATGCTCTGTTCTACCTCGTGATGTCATGGAGTGGTAGTTTTCAAGTGAGCAGCTTCTGTTTTAGCTTTAGCTCAGTAGAGATGGTCCATTCCAGGGCTGAAATCATTCACATGATTCTGGTGAAGGTGTGTGGAGTTTAAAAACACAGTGGATGACATCACAAGGTGCACCAGAGTGTTTTCTGTTTAAGAGAAGAACTCAGCCTAAATATGCAGGGTCTGTGTGTTTGTGTGAATAAAACAAAACACAACTCCAGGTCTGTTTGTGATGAGGAAACATTGTAACATAGATCAGAACAATAGTCTAATATGGGCCCTTGAACTGTGTTCTAAGAAAATAAACATGGTAGGAGGAATGGAGTTCTCAGGAAATGAAGTCTCAGCTGTGGAGATGAGCTGCATCAGCTGTTTGGGTTTAGTGTTGGCTGCCCTCTACTGGGAGCAGGGGGAAGGAATCATTGAAATAAACAAAACATTTGTGCAGTGACATATAAACCCACAGATGTAATGATCACAGTTTAACAGGAGACTTGCTCAGACTGGCCACAACTTATGGACCTAAAGTGGCGGGAGACCTGTGGTTTTCTATCTGTTACATAAAACTCTCCGAAGAAACTGATTTGTGAGGCTCAGAGCAAAAAGACCAGGATTAAAGAAATAAAGTGATAGCAGCAAAATACAACTGCTGGTACGTTCATGATGAGAGAACACGTTTAAAAGCTAAAGAAATCCATGTTGTGCTTAAGCAAGCAGGAAAATGATCAAAATGTGTCCTGCATATCAACTTGAAAATATGTTATTGGCCATCAGGTGCTCTGAAAAAACCAAACTACTATTACTGTCTCTGTAAATAGGTTCAAACCCGTGTCAGTAGAACCTGTTTGTAAAATGCTTGTAAACTTTACCTGACGCTTCGTCATTTAAAGAATCTTTTATGGGAAACTGAAGAAGCTCCACCATCTCTATATGTGAGGCTATGGTGTGTTCTAAATTTAACCTGTGTGTTAGTGCTGTGCCTGAGTGTGTGTGGGTGTGCACACACACAAAGGCAGAGGGGGAGGGGGGCTCAGGTAGCACAATACTGACGGATCAAAGTTTTGCACTGATCCAATACTGCATTTTGTCTTCCTAATATTGTTTCATATTTTGTCATATAAACTGTTGTAATGAGGCGGTTCTGTGGTTGTAACTGGCCCAGAAAGTCTCATCATGTTAAACTGCAGCTAAACAACACAAACCAGAACATTTTAGTTCTGTTCTGTCTCACTTCATGCATTACAGACATCCTAATTATTCAGCACAATAAGGAGAATTTTTCAGAACTTTCAGAGAGCAGAACTGAGTTTTTTCTCATAGGAATGCTAATTAGCATACTAACTGTGCACTTCCTGATTCCTGAACAAGACCGCAGTTTAAAATTAGATGCTGACAGTACATAGCTGACTTAATTTTTTATTGTGCTAGAATACATGGAGAAAAATCTGGTACATTCAACTGTCTTGTTTGGCAAATATTAGTATTATTATTCTTTTTTGGAAAGCTTTTTCCTCCAACCTGATGTTCCTGTGTGTGTGTGTGTCAGGAACGAGCTGGAGCGTCGGTTCTGGGAGCTGTTACAGTTTAACATAAATGTGCCGTCCAGCGTTTATGCCAAGTACTACTTTGACCTGCGCTCTCTGGCCGAGGCCAACAACCTGAGCTTCCCCCTGGAGCCGCTCAGCCGAGACAAGGCCCAGAAACTGGAGGTGAGGCACAAGACACGTCTGGGCTGAATTTACAACCAGTATGAAGGAAGTTTAACATGAATATTTGAGTCTGAAAATCCTTTACTTCATTCACATTCACACAGGCACCATCTCACCGTCCATCATGCTCTGAATGATGGAACTAATCACAGGGAAGTGTGGCCTCACAGGACAAGGACAAAGAAAATGTTGATATTTTCCTGGCATAGTGCACACTGTGATTTTAAATCCTAGAGTTTGTTTACACTTTTTAAAATTACATTTATTAGTTAAAAAGTTCCAGTTTAATGCTCACACTGACCCAGTGGAAGCGTGCTGTAACATGGAAAGCTCCTAAAGCCTAGTACATTTGTCCACAGTGAGTGTGAAGCAGACATGCCACAGTCTAAGGCTGCTGTGTCGGGGCCAAAGCTCCACACTGATGTTCCACTCTTCTGTCAGTTCATGGATTTATCACAGTAGGACTCATATCTGCAGCAGGATTTAAGAGATTTCAGGCTGCTGGGTTTCTTTTCTCCACTACAAAGTTAACATTTCAGTTCTCGACCCTGAGCACCGCACAGTTCAAAGAGCCAAGGGAGAATCTTCCATATTTTATTGAAATTCTGTTTTGAATCTTAATTAGTTCATCTCAAGTTTCTGGTTAAACTTTGCTACCCTCACAGATACTTATATAAACTGTTGTTTTGTTGCTGTCCCCAGGCCATCTCCCGGTTATGTGACGACAACTACAAGAACTTGAGGAAACTCTCCAAGAAGAGGTCAGTCAGCGCAGACAACCTGACCGTGGTGAGGTGGTGTCCGGCCATTATTTCCTAACACTGGGACTGGAACTGGAAACTGTGGGCCTACGGAACCTAAAAACTCTACCAGTCTCTATAGGAGCCCCACTGACTGCACTGAACCAAAATGACTGCAAATCTGGAAGTACAACTGGGATTTTAAATGTGAAAAAAAAACAACGCAGTACTTTTTTTGTGTACATTCCTGTTATTTTTGCCATTTCAAAATATTTTCCGGACATTTTAACATTCCATCAACTCTCATCCGTCGTTGGAACTGTCACTCCAAATCAGTGTTTTGCTCAAGGGACCTCTGGAAATCTTCACTTTTACATCTTTTCCCAACCAATCATACTCAAAGCAATACCATCGTGTTGCTTCATTTTTAAGCAACGCAGAGGGACTTTTTGCTGTGGAAGGAGACGAGATAATGAGAGGTCGCCGTCTATCCTGCGTTTTCTTACTCACTGCCATTGTCCTGACCTAATGTGCCTGTGTCGAGCTTAGACGTTGCCCTCTTGTGGTCTAAAACAGAACAAATTACTACATTATTGGTTACCTTTTGATACTGTTCTTCCATGGCACAAAAATACTGATATTTCTAAACTACTAAAGCATGAATCTTCAGGGTTTATATGTCGCTAGAATTGTTAAAAAGCTTAAAAAGGGGATATTACGCCAAAGTTTTATGGCATTATTTTCTTTCTTTACAGTTGCCATTGCATAAATATACAAAAGCAAAGCATGATACACAACAATACACTACAACTTCACAATCCTGGTGCGATGTGAAGTCATTTCATTAACAGGACAGGCGCTCTGAAGGGGGAGCGACTTATACAGGGAGCAAGGAATGGAAGTGTAATACCCCCTCTTTAAAAACCTTCAAAAATAAACTGTATTATGTTTTCTACAGTGTAAATACGACATCTCTTATTGTGTTTCTGTAAAAAAAAAAAAAAAGGACGACTGATGTTAGAATATTTATATTAGTTTTTATTGTACAGCTGTGAGAAGAGTCTAAACAGGAGACACCACTTTGTTTGTTGCAATTCTTTTCATGTTAATTCGATAAAAAGACTTTCTAGTAATTTTATTGTTAAATTTTACCCCATTGTGAATGACCACACCTAATTTACCATATTTAATTTCTATAAAAATTCTACTCCAAGACTATATTATTTTTGTTGATGAAACTATGAGTAAACAAGAGTCTGTGCATTTTTTTATTTTATTTTTTATTATTTTTAATTTTTTTATTAGGCCCTTTTATGCACACTTTGTTTTTTCCACTTTTTCCCCGTTTTATTCCAAGTGTATTAAGCGCTTCTTCATTTGGACACTTTGCCACTTATGTCATGAACATTTCCTGAAGGGGTAATGCTAACTAGAGGCATTGCTCTGTCTGAAGCGCTGTTACTCGAGTTACAACAGTACAACAAGCTAGCTAGCGTTAGCCAACAGTTTGTCATTATTTTGTTTAAAATCTCCTAAACTGGACCTTGAACACACGTATTGAATTGTCGAAATTAATTTTGTATTTTTTTTTTACCCTTTTGAAATGTTTTTGGTTTGCTAATGCGCTTTGTGTCACTATGGTAACCGCTGAACATTCTGCCATAGACACACACACACACTCCTCACTGCAAAGTCTCAAGTTTCAAGGTTACATTTATAATATTCTCATTTGGACACTCTTGATCTACAGTGGCAGGCAGTTTTTTCCCATGATTCTTGATTCAAATGTGCCTGATTAACCAAAAGACTGTCCTGGTCTGTTACTTTTGTATTAGTTATTAGCCAACAAAATGCTTTCAAACGCTATAGGTTATGTCTTTATCTCAATTATCTGTTAATAATGACAAAACACTGCTTAATATTAAGGACATTTATCTTAACCAGAAAGGACAGGCTCTTTAAATTGTCTTGACTCATTTTTCATTTGCAGTTGTCGTCAAATATTTATAATTTATGACTTATGAAGAATATAAACTGAAGCCAAAACTCAAAATTGTAGCTTGGCGTGTTGTCATAATTGCAATCTAATTCTGCTCTTTCAGTCTTTCCGAGGATTAAAATCGTCAAAGCCTTAATAGCTTCTCCACAATCAACACGTCTCCTTGTATCACACTCGTTTTCCATGGAGCAATAGGTGAGGAGGTGAGTTGTCATAAATTCCAGATGTTACGAATGAGTGAAAATAGTATTGAATTGTTTAAAGATTGTATATTCTATTTATTGTATGAAAGACCATGAAGTGGCCGTGATCTAAAATCCCCCTCTCGATCGTTTGGAGGTTTGCTTTACCGTCTACGTCGTCATCTCATCTTTAGTACTAGACCCGATTTTCATGTTCGAATTTTGCCAAACCATTTGTACGTTTAAAATACTCTTTTTCAAAAGCAATGTTTAGGAAATGTTGAAGAATAAAAACATGAAACTTGAAGTACAACTGCCTTTTTATTTGTGTTTATATTGTGCGTGTTTGATGGATAAGCAATGAAGAAATGGAGATGTATTGAAAGTTTATGAAATTTGGGTCCAGTTTTATGTATTGTGTGGCTACAATAACTAATATGAATGTCTAAGCGAAATTTAAGCGTTGCAGTTGATGTTGCTGCAACTTTTCAGTCAAAGATCAGGAGGACTGGTCAGGGAGGTTTGTCAGATCCTGTAGAAAAGCCAAAAGTGTCTCTCCTTTGTGTCCTGCAGCATCTCAACAGCCTCCAGGGGGCGTCAGGTGAGCACAACAGCAAAGGCTTCATTCTGTTGGCTTGGTGAAATGGGTCATTCCCTCAAAGTATTTCTTCTGGAAGATCTTTGACCAGATTTGATGCTACATATGGTATGTAAAAGCCTGTAGCATCTCAAATGTCCAGAGCGATCTCTTTGGTGAACCTCTTGCATGGTCTAAAGGAATATAATAAAGGAAATGATAAAAAGGAAAAAACAAACAGCTCATTTCACATAATCCAACAGTCTCTTACTTGTGTCCTTTGAACTGCACATTTTGCACTTCTTAACTGGTTAAATTTCACAATAGGTGCATCTTGATGGCTCCAAGCGTCTCACAAGAGTGAAAGGAAAAAAAAAAAAAGCAACCACAACTGCCTTCACTCATCTTCGTGGATTAAACCTAAAGGCATGATGGGAAATGCAGTGCTGTCAAACATGAGTTGGCTGCTGACTGACAGCTGATATGTTGTGTGACACTTTGCAGTTCAGCAGCGTTTCTCCTCAGGCTTCTCCTTCTTCATCTACTTTGATATAGACACAGATGTGTAAAATCGAACAGAAAAGGCCCAGTGTGGTGTATAAGACAAATTATCCAAATTATTCATATTTGCTCTCTATAAGTATTTCACCACAGATCAGGCGTAATCGTGAAATTATCCAAATTATTCATATTTGCTCTTGATTCTCTATAAGTAGTTCACCACAGATCAGGCGTGATCGTGTGAACTTGATGGTGAGCTCTGTATTCTTTGTGCTGCTGGTGTCCTGTTGATTATTCAGGCAAATATCAGACAAA
This sequence comes from Scartelaos histophorus, assembly GCA_000787155.1. Lineage (NCBI taxonomy): Eukaryota > Metazoa > Chordata > Actinopteri > Gobiiformes > Gobiidae > Scartelaos > Scartelaos histophorus. Next base: position 9,192 of record JACN01120023.1, on the reverse strand, counting down.
TCATATTTTTATGATTGTCTGACTTAATTGTATGTAAATATAAATAATAGTTTGTGACAAATTTGTTGAAGATGACAGGAAGTTGAGTTCTGAGTATATTATATTATCAGACTGGGGAGAATTCTATCCAAAAGTTCAGCACAACTTACATAAGACATGTTTTCTGATACTTTAAACATGATTTCAACAAAATGAAGATGCTTTTATATTTATATTTGTCAGAAAATAATTTCTGTGTGCATTAGGTAACATTTAGCAAATTTACTAGTGTGATGTTATGATTTCCAACCAGGAATTAAAATTTTAAACTTAAAAAATGGCTAAATTGAGAAGTGTGAATGATTTTGCAAAAATCTTAAATATAATCATCTTAATAAAATTATTAGTCTAACCTGTCATAAGCACTTTAAGACTTCGGGTATTATCACTGAAATGATCTGAAGCTGCTGTGTGGACTGACAAAACACTTCCTGGATTACCACTTTATGACATCACTAGATGAAACAGAGCATATATTTTGCTATTATTAATTGTTTTATGTTGCACCATATCACCAAAGCACATTCCTTTGTTTTTTTCAGATTCTAAAAGGCTAAAATAATCCCAGCCTGCCTGAATGAAAGAAAATTAACAAACAACTCTTTGTTTGGGAAGAAACTCTGTACAATCGATGCTTTCAAAAAGTCAAGATAGTTTAGCATATTTGACTTTTGAGAAATGTAGAAAAATGGAAACTTGCTGAAAGTATTTCCAGTATTAGACAACCACATTTATTACATTTATGTCTGATTACACATTTAGAAAGTTCTTAACAAATGGCACCGATATAATGATTTAAAAAGCTGTTGTAACGTTCGACTTGAAGTTGGCTTGGGTGAGCCTGGAGGATTGTTGTTCTCCTGCAAGGACAACCAGTGGCACCAAAATATCCGTGCAATGCCAGGAGGGGACGTGCCTCTGCGAGTGGGACAGGAATAGCCGCACAATGGGCCTCACTGGTGTCTTCTGTTGTCTCAGGACTGGCAGTTGTCTGAGCGGACAGAGGAGCTGAGACACTCTCCCCTGGGCTCTGCTCTCTCACGTGGATCGTACTGTACAGAGGACGGCTGCAGACGCCTGGAGACGCCTGGAGACGCCTGGAGACGCCTGGAGACGCCTGGAGATGGCTGAAGACGGCTGGAGTGTGTAGAGTTTACAGAGCTGTGAGTCTGCAGGAGGCGCTGTAAAGTGGATGTGACACTGAACAATACGTCTACAGTGTTGTAGACTCTGGAGCAGAGCAAACATGGTGGGATCAAGTGCATCAGAGGTTCTCTTCCTCTCAGTCAATCAGAGCATCACTATGATGGGTAAGGACACTCAGTCTGCTATAGCATAGGAATTATGTGAGTCAGTCGCTTTTGAAAATGTAACACAATGCATCGCTCGGAGGTACGGACCTGCCTTTGTTCTGTTAAGAACACAATCTAACTGACTGTGGTTTGTCTTGGAAATACAGTTTAACAACAGTGACAAAAGAAAATGATACAAGGACATTAAAAGTACTGAATGTAAATAGATTTCTAAAGTTTTCAATAGTTGTTTAGTTTGAATAAAAACAAGCTTTTGTTTAATTAAATTATAAATTAAGTCAACATTAACAGATTTTTATACCTGATGCCTGTCCTGTTGCAATGAGACTGTTTCATTGATGGATCGTTCTTAAAGGTGCAGTATGTAACTTTGTGGAGGTGGCATGTCACCTGCATGATTCCATGGAAATTGAAAGTTAAAACCAGAACATTCTCCATGGAAATAGTTCTCCATGGAATAGTTTTATGCCATACTGTGAAATATTACAGCCAAAGGAACAAAATTTCTATGAAAATAAGCAGGAGAAGGCCAAATAAGCGTCAGGTTTGTGTAGAGGTAAGCACGCTCAGGGTACAGACGCAACGCACATTTTTCAGTATAACAACTAAAATGTACATTTACAAGAAAGGGTGTCACAAGCTTGAGGAGTAACTTACCATGACTAGAGTTTGGCTGACGAGGTTTGTGCAGTGTTTGTAGCACAAAATAATGCTGTGTTTATATGATTTTTTCGTGAATTCTAAGCCTAATAGCTTCTCTTATTTTAGGTAAGGCGTGGCTGATCGTGATGCTCTTCCTCCGTGTTTTCCTCCTCCTTTTCGCCGGTTTCCCTTTATACCAGGACGAACAGGACCGCTTCGTCTGCAACACCATCCAACCGGGCTGCGCTAACGTATGCTACGACATGTTCTCTCCCATCTCCCTCTTTCGCTTTTGGCTCGTACAACTCATCACCCTCTCTCTACCAATAACTATTTTCATAATTTACGTCGTCCATAAAACCACCAACGCCCTCCAAGTCGATCGGAAAACCTACGAACTCAACATACAACAGCTTAACACGAAATTTACCGGTGCATACTTTTTGCATCTTGTGTTCCGGACATTACTGGAAGCAGGATTTGGTGCGGCGCATTATTACCTCTTCGGTTTTTACATTCCAAGAAGGTTTTTGTGTCAGCATCCGCCCTGCACCACCCAAGTAGACTGCTATATTTCTAGACCGACGGAAAAAACGATTATGCTAAATTTCATGCTTGCTGTTGGGGCGCTATCTATTTTCCTCAATGTTTTGGATTTCTTCTGCGCCATCAAGCGTTCCGTGAGACAAAACGCCAAAAAGGAAATGTTGGTAGAACGGATTTATGAAGAAGAATGTATCATATCAAATGCTGCGAAAGTGAAAGAGCAAAATATCGCGGAAGTTGAGCATTTTCGAAAACGCCATGGAAGTAAAAGTTCAAGAGGAGGAGATCCTGCAAAAGTGAATTCGGAATCTCGTCCATGCTCGCCGGGAATTCCCACTGTCAACACCAACGGAAACAACGGATATTCTGCCAATCAGGAAGACGTTTTGGAGAGACAAGGTAGTGAAGTGGCTCTGTGTCCGCCGGGAACGCCGAGGTCCATACGTGTTAGCAAGCGCAGTCGACTCAAACCCCCGCCCCCTCCACGACGCGACGTACCTGCAGATGTACCTGCTCTGGTTTTAGACGCTTCCATGACGACGCCGGTGTGCACCAACAGGCTGGGTAAAAGTACTCTGGTGGAGTTAAACGCAGGACCGGACGCTCAGCCCAATGACGAGGAGAAGAGGTCAGAGTGGGTGTGACTCTAGGTACGTCTGGGAACTAAACTCTGAACCTCCTTGAACTAAGGCACGAGGCCCAACTACTACAAGTTTGTGCCAGTGTAGTGGGGTCACTGTGAACAACATGATCCACCATGGATTTCCAAGGATGCTTGTTTTGTATTGTTGGATATGTTTCTCTTCCTTTGACCCCTTCTTCACTTCGACTGGGGCAGCCTGTGGGAGAAATGGGCCACTGCACTACAGCACCTTTTCCAGACTTTGAGCCAGTATCCTGGTCACCAGGAGCCGATGGGAATCAAACCCAGGACAGGACCTTCTCGTTAATAAAGTAATTGTAAAGTAATTGTACAACTTTACTATTCAAAATTGCTGGCAGGAACCAAGAAGTAGTTTGTAACAGATTGGTTTCCTTTCACAAACTTCTTTGTCAAATCATTAGAAGAAATCGTACATATGTATAAATAAAAGTTAATGTTGAATTTAATTATTATTGAATGTAAATACTATAGACAAAAGTATTCTTAAGACTTGACAGTGTTAGTTAGAATAGGTTAGATAGTTAGAATAAGCTAGTAGTGTACTCCAGCAACCTTCACAATAAATTTTGTGAATTTTGTAAAACAAATGTGATTTTTCTTACATTAAAAGCATATTTATCCTGTTGCTATCACTTCAACTGTGACTTCAGAATGTTCTTTTGGTGCCAGATATGTCGGACTAATAGTTATTAAAGTAAAATCACTTGAAAAAGTCCTATTAACAATTTTGTCTGAATTTGCATTTGAACATTTAGACATGGGGAACAGGAAACATTTACCTTGTCAACCAATGAAACTTCTCATCCTAAAAAGTAGCTTTATATGTGTGTAATCCTCAGTGGTCCAGGTAGTTTCCACAGTGTCCATAGGCGTATACTAGTCTGTGTACTCTTATACTCACTCTGATACAGCTCAAGATCATTCTAAAGCTTAAAGGTTCTTTTCTGTCCTGTGAATGGGACTTTTTTAGCACTGATACTGTCTTACATGAGCATATAGTTCCAATATCAGTCTTAGTATCAATTAAAATGGGATTTTCAATAAGCCTACTTTTGACAATCCTTCCAGCTACAATTTGTGCATCATTTATGTTTATCCATCAAAGTCATTACAAGTCATTAAGAAAATATTCAAAGTTGTATGTGTGTAATCATCCATGCTACTTTTAGCCTTCACAGCCTCCTCTGCCAGATGAACCTTGGCAGCCATTATTCTCGGCCGCTTCAGATTGTCGTTTGATGAGACAAAATGGCCGGAATCTTAGTCACGTCCACTGTTCCCATCTGAACAAAACGTGGGCTCTATAAAGGGAACGGTGGACCCTCTGAAGTGTCCTTGGGCTAACCGCAGCCTTAAGGAAACAAGCTAGCACCTGTTGGTTCTCTGTTAGCATGCCTCCCCCACAGCGTCAGGCAGTGCGCTTAGACAAAGACTAGTGACCTGGGCTATATCTGCCACACTCTGTCCATACCGTACTGCTTTGTGCTCTGTGCTGTCCGGGTCGCAGGGGTCGCAAAGGTCAGAGGTCAATGCTAGGAGCTAGTAAACCTTTATGCATTTCCAATCATTTATTCTTCTTTCTTCAGGTTTATTTTTGGTTTCATTGTAAGTTTTTTGGTCATGACATGTAGTTGTTTTAAGAAATAGGCTAGCTGCTAATTGTTATTTTGCTAATCGGGGGCTATATAATACGTAAAAACTGTTACATCTATGCTTTTTTGGTGGTTGCTAATACTTGTTATTTTGCTAATCGGGGGCTATATAGTAAGTACATAGTGGTGGTTGGTAATAGTAAAATTGTAAAATGAGTGCGTAATTAAGGAAAATTGTTGTAAAGAGATCTTTCATGACAAACGTGAGTCAGTATAGTCACATTTTCTTTGTATTTTGGTTGTTTTTAAGCAGGTTGTTTGTATTTTACCTAAATAAATTACAATGTATGTCTGTCTTTATTGATGGCAGAGATCAAAATGGTCAAAAATAGGGACATTTCTTGGATAAAACTGTGACAAATCTGGTGGGACGGGGGACGCAGGGCTCAAAACTGGGACTGTCCTGGGTAAAAAGGGATGTCTGGTCACCCTGCTATAAGGATTTCAACAATTTATCTTCTAACTATTCCCGCAACCCGGCTCCGGCTCTTCTAACTGTGGCAGATGGTCCTATATTACACAAAACGGATTATTTTGGGTATTAAGTCATGTTACTGCGTCTAAAACAGACCTGGAGTTGTGGTTTGTTTCATTTGAACATGTTCAAGCAACTTTTTATTATTAGCCTGTCTACATCTCCAAACGTCAAAATGCTCTGTTCTAAGCCTAAATATGCAGGATTTGTGTGTTAAACATGTATGAATAAAACTAAACACAACTCTGATTATGTTTGTGATGAAGAAACAACATTGTATAATTTAAATATGACATTGTAACACATCATAAAATAGCGTAATATAAGCTCTTTAACTTTTCTGACGGAGGGTCTGTCAAATTCTGTTATTGCTTTGCCTGGAATGTTTCACAGTGTGGCATTAAAATGTTCTGTCTTCATGGAGAAAAAAACAGACCAAGTTACAGGTCAGATCTGTGGAGAGGCGACCCCGCTCACAGTTAGAACGCCTTTTTTATATATTTTTGAGCTATAAAACCACCTGTAATTGAATAAATGTAAAGTAGGTCTGTTTCATCTCCACAGAACCTTTAAGTTTAAACTGTTTGCTGCTGTCCAAACTCTTAATGTGTTTCAAAACTTTCACAGGCTAAAGCCAATAGATCCATGGTTTAAGAATAGTCTACTTATTGTAGAATATAGAATAGAGCCTATAGAATAGTTTACTTATTGTTATTAGTAATACGTCAGGTTTCCAGTGTTACTAGTTTGTTACAGGTAAAGATCGCTCATAACTGGTCTGGTTTTATCATAATCGCCCTACCACCTTGTCATTGTCAATGCAAAAACCTGCCAGATCTCAGAAGCTAAGCAAGGCCAGACCTGGTTAGTACTTGGATGGGGAGTGGCTCTTTCTGATGCTGTGTCCTTATGCAAGACACTTCACCCATCTTGCCTCGTTGTGGTGAAAACAGTAGGTCTACAGATCGACCAGATATAAAAACTGAAAACTGAGAAACATTTGGTATAGATAAAACCATGAAAAGATTATGCAACATTGTCCATTCTCAACTCACTTTTGGGTTAGTATAAAATTTAAGGAGCGTTTGTTGTTGCATTTTTTGCTTTATGGTCATTTTCAAGCACAATTTTCTGTATTATAACTAAACAAATGACACTATATCCTCCTCTTTACTGTTAGTGAGGATCAAATTGGTCAAAAACAGGAACAACAGAACATTTCTTGTATAAAACTGGGACAAATTCCTGGTTTTGGATAAAGTCTTTTAGGTGAAAGACCACTCACATTCCACTGAGTCGTGTCCTTTAGTCCCACAGAAGCAGAACCAAACTTACAGTTTGTGCAAATGGGCCATGAGGTTTTAAGTTGCGTTTCTGTAAAACTAAACATGTGGCTCCATATTTTTAAGATATTGTCATTTTTAAATAAATGCAAGAGTGATATAAAAAGAACAGCAACAGAAGACAATTACATTGTAGATGTTGCTCGCTAGTAAGTTGTGCTGTTTTTAGAACCAGCCTGTGGTGCCACATGTGGGCCTTGGGGGCGACCTGGTGACCCCTGCTCTACGCGATCCTGTTGTTTTTATTTCACTATTTTGTCTGTAAATGAATATATGGACATAAATAACAGACAAATCAGGTGCCTTCTTTCCTCAAGGTCACTCCTAGCTCCAAATTCGCTCCTATAACTGCCGGCCTCAATGAGCTTCACTTGACTGAAGCTCCATTAGTCCACTTCTTTATACAGTCTATGGGCAAAACTAATTACATGACAACTGATTTCTATATTTAACAAACTGTGCAGACATTAGCAGCAGTTACTATCCTTCTTTAACTCGAGTCAAACTGTTTTCTTTCTTCGACGCACCCACAGCTGGATTCCTTGCGCCCCCTGCTGAGGTACGCGCACATAAATCCGGTAGGACGGTACAAATTGGATTCAGCTCCCGTATTCCTTCTCCTCTCAGTATTTATGGAGGGGCTTGTCACTCTATTTCAGTGGTGCTTGTGGAGATTAGAAGGACCTTTCTCATATCTGCACTTTACATACCTCCCTTCAGCTGTCATCTTATATAAACCAGATAACTGCCTTCTTATGATGTCATTCAGTTATTAATATATCGGGAATTGAGGATGATTTGATTTGAATGAAAAATTTGTAGTGTATTAGTAGTATTTACTTCAAAAAATATAATTCAAATATAAGTAGGACAACGGTAGTTCAAAGTGGTCCAAAAACTATGCAAGTAAGTAATTTGGGGAAACTACTATTCAAGCAAAAAGTAACTGTAAGGGTATTAGTGGTACTTTACTTCTATGGGGTATTAACATCACCTGATCACCATGTTACTATTTAGAAAACACTGTTAAAATGTTAAAATGAGCACTACCACAACACTATCAGCAACTACTGCAGCATCGCGTCAGGTTTGTGAAGTTGTAGTACGGTTTTGTATCATGTTTTTGTATATTCATGGAGAATTGCCATGTGGGAGCATGTGGGAGTCTGAATTTGATAAGAGAACAATGTTACAACATGAGAGAAAGTTTCAAAAAAGGCAGAAAAAAAAGATTTTGCGTAAAATTCTAATGCACAAAAAAAGTAAAAAGTAAATGATATCTGAAGAAGTCGTTCAAGAGACACAAATGTTCAAATCATTTTATCTTTTCAACATTTTGTCACTTGAAGATTTGCTCACGGAAGAAGAACTCAAGAATATCATAGGCTGTATATTATAACACATATATTTCACTCAAGCACTAAAATATGGGGTGTGAAAACTACTTGGAGAAAATAAAACTGTATAAAAACATGACTTCTGCTTTAGAGATGCATGCTGGAGGTTAATAAGCAGGTCAGGTTGTTGGTTCTATTCCTGCTCTGGTACAGTTCCATTGTGGCTGGTTCTGTTGCCATCTTCAACATTTTATTGCTCCTCTAATTTTGCTATTTTTTTGCTATAGATTGGCTCAAAGATCAAAATTTTCAGTTAAATTTTATTCTGATCATTGATAATAATTGCTTTAACTTTTGTTTTTAATATATAATGTGCACTACTAATAGTTTTGAACACACGCCACACAAACATACTATTATGCAAACAATTCTTCCTGTTTCGTGGCCTATAAATGCTGAGACTACCATTGTTGAGCTTAAGCAATGCTGCCCTCTAGTGGCGAAAAGTGTGAATTACAGTATTTATGTTCTTTCTTTTTTCAACAATGGATTTTTATTTCACTAATTACACTTTTTTCCCCCACTGGGCAGTTTATAATTATAAATCTGTATTCTTTATAAGGCAAGGTCGATATAATATGCTAATCTGAATGAACACATCTCCATTCAGATACTTATTTTCAGGTGTACTACGGGTAAGGCTGATGTTAAACTAATCGGAATAAAGCATAATTTGGCTTAACTGTGTAGATATTGTTTTTTTCCCCTATTTTACAGTATGACATTTATTTCATCTATCTCCATGGAGACAAGTTACAGGTCAGATCTGTAGAGAAGTGGGCCCGCTCACAGTAATAATGTGTTTTTGTGGTAGTTTTGAGAAATAAAAACTCCTCTACAGATATATTTATACCATGGAACATCCCAGGCAAAGCAATAACATCGCCATGGATACAAGCAGATGGCAGACCTTCCATGAGAAAAGTTACACAGTGCACCTTTCATAACACATACTGATTACTACAGACAGTCAGGTCATTAGATCAGTGAGTCAGTGTTTAGTTTAATGGAACTCAGCAGTGAGCGCCCACCCCCTGATTCTAGGACAAAATGTCTCATTTATTTTTCCCCAAAGACTTTCTGAAAAAATAAATAAATCAATAAATTAAATAAATAAATAA
>JACN01114038.1:0-12059 GCA_000787155.1 Scartelaos histophorus | reverse complement strand
AATGTTTTTTTTTGTTTTTTTTTTAAACAATGCCAGTCAAGGTACGTAAAGATTACACACAAAATTGCTCAACCTGTAAAATTGTCAAACATTGCAAAAACGGAACACAAATTGGCCCAGTCTGACGAGGCAAACACCCATAATATCAAATATCAGTGACCTTTCCATGTTATCGTACAATTTTAAAGCTTATTATACTTGGAGATCGTGTGTTGACATTTGTTTATCTCTACCTGTCACTTCACTGGGAGCTGGGAGATGTTTATTTGTGGTTCTGTGCCTTTAAAAGATAAACCCGAGCGCTCTTCTTCCCAAAAGCAGCGGCCAGAGCAGCTGCGTCACCCACACACCCACATCCACGTTGTTTACACTTGAACGGACTCCGGCCAACGTGGCTCTGCTCCACAGACTCTGCCGCTTTCCTCACTCCGGGAATATCGTGATTGTGCATTTTTACTGCAGTTTCCATTCGTGTTTTGAGGAAAGTACACTGTGTTCTCTACTTTATCCGAGGCGGTGCTGCCCTCGCGTGTCGCCGGGCGGAGGTGCACAGGAGCCGGGGCTGGTCCGCCTCTCCGCCCGCTGCTGTTTGTGTCAGGCGGAACTCTGCAAACTGCGCTGCACCAAAGTGTAGCCCCAGTTCTGATCGGCCTGTGCTCTGTACGTACCCTCCACTTTTTCTAAAACTCTCGTGTTTCTTGTGGATTGTGCAGCTGCTTTTTCCTCGTGGTTTTGTGCAAGTTTATGTTCGCAGTTTGTTTTCTTTAACGCACTCCGTCATTTAAAATGGCGCCAAAGATTAACCACAGTCGTATTTTTATGAGAAAACCTCTAAATTCTGCAGAGCCGAAACATAAAGCACTTAAATGCTTGAATGATAAAGCGATTTGGTGTTTAAAATGTAAATGTAATATTTTGAGAGATTTCTAGAATATTATTGACCCCTAACCTTTGACAGGTTGCTCTAGTTTCATCAGGGGAGTGAACCATGAGACAACGCGATACGCAATGCTAACAAACATTAGCTGCAGCTAGCATGCTAACCATAGAAGCTAACCTGTTCTCATGAGGTTTTTAACACAATATTAACCTACAGTCACATGTTACCAACCTGTTCGAGTTTACACGATACTTTCATATAGTGTCTGGGTTAAATACTTTATATCCGTGTGCTGGATTTAAGGCAGATAAAGCGCATGCTATGAGGCATTAGCTAGTGCTAAACACAGCTAGCGCTTAGCCAAACGTACTTTGATGTGGTGCGTAGCTCGGGGCTAGTCCATGTTTAAAGTAGGATTTATGTTTATAACTCTTCAGTTTGACCTCAGACCGCGAGCTTTACGGGTGTATGATTAGATGGGCCGTATCAGGGACATCACAGTACTGTAAATGTAGTTCCACGCGGACTATTTTAAGACGCGTGACACACTTTGGCTCGTGTTGCATAATGTAAACAGCGCGAGCGGCACAGTTACGTAATGCGGGATCCCGCCCAGTACGAGCACGAGGACAGTTTGATCACATTTTATTAGTTTGTGCTATAATTATATTATATAGGCAGTTTTAGATGGTGTTTACTTGTGTTAATACTTTAAAGGAGTCGCTACGGCCTGGGTACTGTTTACTCAGATGCATCATGGGAAATGAAGTCCGACACTTATAAAACTGGGAACCACAGAAAATACGCTTTAGTTTTACAATAAACATTTACAAGAACAAGGCATACCTTATATATTTTAATACATTAAAACTGCCATATTAAACACGAGATATGATACTGATTTTGTATATGTTCATGTTATGAAAGCAGTTTAGTTTTAGTGACTTTGATTGTTTTGTACTCTCAGCTTGCTTTCTCTCTCATTTTTAAGTAACTAGTTATGAAAATATATGAGACATTTCATCCCAGTAAGTTGTATCTAATTTGATCCGTCATAGCTCCATAAACTTAAATTATCACTTTTGATTCCAGATATTTCCACTTCTCTGGTTATTGGATTAAATTTGGGTGTCGCTCCACAGACGACAATGATGAAGAGGAGCAGGCATCCGAGCAGCAGCGAAGACTCCGACAATGGCAGTGAGTAAATACTGACTCATCTACTCCAGGGACAGACTGGACTCAAACACAGAGAGCCAAAGGGGGAGGGGCCATAAGTTGATTTTGTTTGTTTTAAATTGTGTTTGCTCAGGATTATTGAGTCTAATTTAGGTCACAGCAAATGTCCCAGTGAAACATTTCTTTCTTTGTCTTGCCCTGATTTTTTTCTTTGCTAGTGCGACAAGGAGGAGCAAGTAGTAAAAGTAGGCGACATGTTTCAGGTCTGTTAAAAAAATCTATACCCAGATAATCACCTCTAAAACTAGAAGAGTGACTGTTTATCTTGATGTTTTTCAGAATTACTGTAAGAAATCTGAGAAACTACCATTATGTTCTACTCAACATTATTTGTCTTAAAATTATAGGATTTAGAGCCTTTTCCTTGCATTGACTTTAGAGTTTGACGTTTTAAGCTTAACAATGCCAGTTAAGTTAACATGTTTTAATCTGTGAGAAATATAAATAATATAAACCTATCGCTTATAATTTGAACTGAATATGACTAAAAAATACAGAAAATGTGAGTGTTGATGAAAATCTTATAGGTGCATTGTGTAATTTTTCTGGTGGAGGGTCCTACGAATAATTTTTGTATGGAGATGTTATTGCGTCATCTGGAATGTTCCACAGTGCAGCATTAAACCTCTCTATCTACATGGAGACCAAACCAGACCGAGTTACAGGTCAGATCTGTGGAGAGGCGACCTCGCTCACAGTCAGAATCTATGTCTATCTGGGTATTTTTGAGCTTTATAACCTCCTGTAATTGAATAAATATAAAGCAGAGCTGTTTAAAGTCACATTGCGGAACATTCTGGTGACAGACCCCCAAACCAAAATGTTACATGGTGCACCTTTTTTAAGTGTACAAGATCGAAATTATAATATCTTTGTTTTAATGGCTTCCACTGTTATCTGTTGCATCTGTGTGAGGAAATATGAACATCTCGATTAAAAATACAGATAAAATGTGTTGATGAAATTGTTCAGATAAGTGAGGTCTGTGCACGATAATATTGCCTCTCAGTGTTTGAGTGCAGCTTGTGATGTTCAGACAGAAGGACGAGGAGGAGGAGGAGGAGGAGGAGGAGGAGAGGAGGGCAGTCTCAGAGGAGGACGAGGAGGTGGACTCGGGCTAAACAGGAGCAGAGCAGGAGACAGTTTAGGGACAGGACCCGAGTGTGGACTTTTACAGAGAAACGAACAGGTCGGCATGGCGACGGGGCTGACGGGGCTCACGGTCCGAGCTCCCGTCAGATCGGATCACATCACTTTGTTTTTTTCCGAAGCACATTAAAAAACAGTCGGAGCTCAGCGTTAGAAGATAAACAACACTAAAAACCACAACATCTACGATCCACAGTGTGACATTAAACAGCTCCACTTTACATTTATCCAGTTACATGTGGTTTTACAGCTCAAAAATAGGCGTTCTGATGGTGAGCGGGGTCGCCTCTCCACAGATCTGACCCGTAACTTAACATAAACAGAGCAATAACATCTCCATGGAGAAAAGCATTTGACGGACCCTTCGCCGGAAAAGTTACACAGTTTAGCTTTAACATGAGACGACAAACAACATTAAAACTACAACATGTACGAAAAGGAAATGATAGTAAAAGCAAAACTCCTGAGTCCTTTGGTTTTTCTTTTTTTTTTTTTGGTACCATTATCTTCACTTTTCTTTTGTTACCCTAATTCTCCTTAAAACAATACTCAGCTCTAAATGCAGCTAAATTAATAAAAATGCCAAAAAAAAAAAGAAATCATATCAATTTCTCAATTTAAAAACATGGATATTTTTGAGTTTAGCTTAGTTTAAGGTGCACTGTGTAACATTTCTAGTCTCCACGGAAACGATTATTGTTATTGCTTTGCCTAGAATGTTCCACAGTGTATTAGAGAGATTAAACCTTACATTACAGGTCAGATCTGTGGAGAGGCGCCCCTGTTCACTTAAGGAACCGTTGTATTTTTGAGCAACAGAAACACCCGCAGTGAATCGACACCAGATGTGCACGTTTAATGTCATACCGTGGAACATTCAAGACATCTCCATGGAGACGAGAGTACCTTTAATTTAAGGCCCTGTCCACACGTACCCGTTTATCTGCTAAAACGCATATTTTTTCCTTCGATTTGGCCTATCATCCACACCACCCCGGAGTTTTTTTCACCTAAAACGAAACTTTTTTAAAACTCCGACCAAAGTGAAGATTTGGCCAAAACTCCGTTTTTGCGTTTGCGTGTGGACACGAATAACCGGCGTTTTGCGTTTTAAACGTCACTAATTGCGACAAAGCCTGTACGTCACATGTGCGCCCTTGTTTATGTTACACATTTGACAGCATGGATCGGCTGAGAACTCTGTTGCTTTTTTCTATAATGCAAGCGCTTTTTGGTTGTTTTATTTTACAACACCAACTCCTGCTTCTTGCGGAGGAGCAAAGAAGACTATCAGTGTTGAAAGTCTTAATTTTAACCCAGCTAAACGTACCTCCCCCCGAAAATATTTAATATTTTAATATTTTAATTTTAATATGTATTTAATATAATATTTATGTTTATAACCGCACTCAGGAGTGCATTTATGCGTTTCTGTGTGGATGTGATTTTTTTTATAAAACGGATGTGTGTGGACGCGAACATTTTACAAAACGGAGGACAGCAGATATACGTTTGTAAAAATACCCGGCTACGTGTGGACAGGGCCTAAGTCTTGGAGGAGAAATCGCTGAGTTGATAAAACGTTCTGCTCCACGTTTATTCTGAAGAGACGGTTTCCTTTTTTTCTCGTCCCTGATTTACTGGAATAAACTGGACAATTCGATTATTCATCAATTATTCACAACGGCAAAAATAAATGGTCCATAATTTCCACTTTCTGACATGTACACGATCTGACATCTACTCCGTTGGGTATTAACAAAATTATGAATTGCCTTTTGACAAATAAAAAGCCCCGTTAGCTAAGATTTTCTGCCTTTCTCTACTGTATCAATCTCAAGGCGTTTATTTGCTGCTCGTATTTTATTTTGTGAACATTTCTTGGCCTGTACCAACTTGATTTCGTGCTAATGTCTATTAAACGACCTCCAGTACAGCACATTCAGCCATGTCTAGACCTGCTTGTTTCTATGGATACGTCATCTCTCTGTCTGGAATGTTCCGCAGTGTGACGTTAAACAGCTCGACTTTACACTTATTCAGTCACAGGTGGTTTTAGAGCTCAAAAATACCCAGAAAAACAGACGTTCTGACAGTGAGCGGGGTCGCCTCTCCGCAGATCTGACCTGTTGGTTTGGACTCTGTGAAGACAGAACGGTTTTAATGCTGCGCTGTGGAACATTCCAGACCAAGCGGTAACATGTCCACGGAGGAAACGCACAGAGAAAAACATTTGAATTATTTATGCCGTGTTTCTAAAAAGCCCCAAACCGAAGCGTCGTGCAAACTGGAGCGGAGGTCGGCCTAACGAGCTGCACGTCCCTAATCTGATCTGCGTCTAAGTGAATTAAATCGGCTGCAGCTGGAACAGGAAATTATGCGTCATTTTTGTGATATTTATTCGTATTGATTTGTTTTTGTCCAGGTAACTCCACGTGTTGGTCGCAGCATTCGTCACAGCACAGACGAGGGACGGGACAGAAGCCCTCAGAGGTACAGACTCATCACCAAGAAACGTTACAAGAACCAAAATATCGTCATATCAGTTCTAGGGCTGCACGATATTGAAAATGAATGCGATATGCGATACGGGTGTCAAGCATTGCGATAACGATATTATTGCGATATTTTCTTTTAACCTAAAAAAAATGCTTGGTACATTCACATGTTTGCCTCTATGACGTTTACCTGTGTTCCACATGGTTAGAAAACTAAGAATAAGCTCCTGCAAAGTATTAAACTTGTTAGGAGAACAGCCGTAGGCCACAACTTTATTACAGATGTTTTTGCGACTGTACCTGCGTAACATTGGTTGCTGAAGTTTTTGACTGAATAAAATCACTGTATAGCTCCCTGTGGTTGCGTTCGAGGTGGCTGTGTAAGTTCGTCGTGTTTCCTCTCGACGTTGCGATAACTTTCCGGCACGACTTGCGCAGCACTTGCGTCTGTGACACGTCGTCCCGTCTGAAGCCAAAGTCCCAAATTCCGGAGCTGCTGTGCTTTTTAGGCACAAGTTGTTGGCTGTTGTCGTCTTCACTGACTTCTTCATTACCCGCCATGGTGACTGTAGTGTTTTCCCGTCATGCACTGCGAGTCCACGC
This sequence comes from Scartelaos histophorus, assembly GCA_000787155.1. NCBI lineage: Eukaryota > Metazoa > Chordata > Actinopteri > Gobiiformes > Gobiidae > Scartelaos > Scartelaos histophorus. The sequence continues at coordinate 5,690 of JACN01114038.1, read as the reverse complement.
GCTCGCTCTAGCTAGCAAAACATTACGTTTAAGGGCGCGTCGGAATTGTGAACTCCAGAACGCAATAAACTCACGATTTACTCATAAAACAATTAAAAAATATCGCGCATCTTTACGATGTGGATATCGCACGTGCCATTATCGCAAAGACGATATTTTTTCGATATATCGTGCAGCCCTAATCAGTTCATATCAGATGCATTTTTCGTTACAGTGCACTTTTGATTCAATATCTTTCAAATCAATTCAATACGGTTTAGTGAAAAACAAAGCTTAAATCATGGGTGTGATATGAAAAATGCTAATTTTACTCGTCAAAACAGTGAAAATGTCAACACAATTGTAGCTCTTACACAAAATAATTTAGTAAAATATGTCAAAAATACTCTTGACGATATATCGATACAGCAGCTCATGATATCGATCAAATTAAACGTTGCGATATATCGATATTTTAACATTTATGCACACATAGCCCGGCAATGTATTGAATTACAAGTTCCTTTGCTTTAATCAGTTGTTTCAACAGCTGATAAACATGGAGAACTACAAATCCCATGATTCATTTCAAAGCAGATAAAGAATGTGATGTGTTTTTACTTGAATTCTTGGGGTTATGACAGGACGGTGATAATTCACACCAAAATCTTGTCACGTATTTTAAAAGCAATAAAGTGTCCTATTTACAGTTATAAGGGCTTCTCCAGAATATCACAATAAATATCGTACAGATTTGGATATCATTGCATCAATACTGACTAGAATGACTAATCAATGACTAGAATTTCATAAGGAGAATTATTTTTGTCATGTATTTCCCAACCACGAAAAGAAAAAAATGCCCTGGTTATTCTGATTATTTACACTATTTTTCACTTTCCATCCACTAAATCTCAAATAAAAAATGAAAATATAGTATAAGGTAATGACAAAATTATATCATTACTCAGAAGGATTTTTAAAAAATGTAGCTGGCCCTATTTAGTAAGTATCCTGTTAATATTAAAATTTTTATCTATTAGAATTTAGCTAAAACATATTTTTTATATGTATTTGTTAAGACAAATGTGAAATAACTGTGAACATGCAGAAATCACTTTATACCTTTTTTATTTGGAAGTGTATGTATTTTATTTCAATTTTAAGCTCTTTTTGCAGGATGTTTTATGTTTGTTTTACAGTTTTTGCACATCTTCATCAAAAATATCAAGTGTTGTTTTGATTCATCCTTTGCTCTCTTCTATTATTATCAAGTTTTCTCTGCATTTTCTAATTATTCCTGAAGAATTACTGCATTTGGTGTCAGAAACGAATGATTTGAGACACTAAATAAGGTCCAAAGTTGAATCTGAACCCGATAAAGTCTCGTGTTATCGGGCGTCTGCAGCGAGAGGGCGGGTCCGGAGCTCTTCGGCAACGCCCTGCCGCTCCGTCTCAGCCAATCGAATTACAGCAATACAAAATCACTCGACGCGTGATTGGTCGATTTGAGTCGGACTAGACCCAGAAAACAAGAATCCCCCTCTCACGTGAAGAGGGTTAAGATCATTTACAACGATCAGCTTCAAGTCGCCGTGTAAACAGTAATTTGAGCTCTTAACTTAATTTATGACACGTGTTTTTCTGGAGGTGGTCGGCGTGTAGACGATGCATTACAGTAAAGAGAAGGGAAAAGTTCAAAAATGATATTGTACTGATACTTTACAATTAATACGGACAATATCTGCAATTATACTGTACTGAACCACCTAAAAAGATTATATTTGTATTTCCGGTATCACCAGATCCAAACCCGGACTATATCAGGGCTTTACATGGGCTAAAATTGGATTAAACCAGATTGAAAATGAGATTAAACTCTGGATATGGAACTTAACTATTAATTAACCCAAAGGAAAAGGACACAAACATGAATATCCCCAAATATTATTTAACTTTGGCATTATTATTTTTTTTATCCCTACTGACTTAAATTTTGCTTAAATTCATGTCCCAATTACAGCTGTTCTATATGAGAAAAAGATGCAATATTCAATAACTGTTTTGTTTTGTGATAATGTTATAGTGATTTTTTTATATACTTATTGACACAATAAGTTCAGTTAAATTAAAATAAAGGCATGTGCATCTTTTATTTTAAAGCCAACCTGAATCAAAATAAAATTAAACCAAAAACAATGATTTTAATAAGGAAAATTGTGAATGAAATCTGCTGTTTTGTCCATTTTACTTTCCAAAAACAGTACACGTCTGTGACTTTATGTTACGTTATATTTTCTTATCTCTGTTATTGCATCAGCCACTATTTCAGCTTCTATATTCTGCCAGTAGATTGTGCAGCTCTCGTCCCGTTTCCAAACCTGTGTGTTCGTCTCCGTTTGGTCATTGATTAAACTCACTGTCGCTCTATATTGTAAGGTGTTCCGGACAGACCTGATCACAGCCATGAAGGTGCCAGATTCATACGCCCTGAACCCGGAGGACTTCTACTTCCTGGCCGACCCCTGGAGGCAGGAGTGGGAGAAGGGCGTCCAGGTGCCCGTCAGCCCCCACTCCATCCCACAGCCCGTCGTCAGGTAAACACGAGATGCAAAGACGTGGAATTAAAGTTCGGGGACAGATTTCTATGTTTTGATGTAGTTTCCCGCGTCGCGAGCCTGATCTTGCCCCTGTTGTTCCAGAGTGCTGTCGGAGAAAGGGAAGGAGGTGATGTTTGTGCGCCCGAAGAAGCTGATCCGGACCTCGGGCTCTGAGGCTCTGGGCTACGTGGACATCAGGACTCTGGCGGAGGGAACGTGTCGATACGACCTGGACGAGGAGGACGTGGCCTGGCTGCACGAGGCCAACCAGGAGTTCAGCGACATGGGTGAGCGAGGGTCCGGGATTACATTCCAAACAGGAAGAGAATATGGTGTCACTTCTGGCTAGACAAATGTCTGTGGGTTTAAACTAAAGACACGTTGTACCTGATTTCTACTCTTTTAAAACATCCAAATACAGTGGTTCAAACATATTCCTCACTTATCTTCTGAGCATCTTAATTATTCACTGTGATTACAGTCTTTTCCATCACAGTACAGTTTTTCCGTTTGCCGTACGCTCTTTCTGGTTTGTGGTCTTATTTTGACCCTCAGAGATGCTTTTTAGTTTGATCTGTACTGGGGCAAAACAAAATTAACTTTACTACATGACAAAAATCACATACAGACTGAAGTTAGACCTGTCCCAAGAACTAATTTCAAATGCGTTTTTATTGCTACAGAAAATACCACAGTGAGCAACAATGTTGGAGCCACTGAAACAATCACCCTAAAGGAGCATAACTATGGTTTTACAGAGTGATGAATAAAATACAACTTAAAACAAATGTGTTGAGAAAGTCCCCAAAATGTTTTATACAACTTGAGCTGATACTTCTGAAGATTCAAACCTGTTTTAACTGAACCCATCCTAACGTGTCCTTCTCGTGTTAGCGCTGCCGCGGGTGGACGAGGCCTCGATGGAGCGCGTGCTGGAGGAGCTGGAGCGGCGTTGCCACGAGAACATGGCGGTCGCCGTGGAGACGCAGGAGGGGCTGGGCATCGAGTTCGACGAGGACGTGGTGTGCGACGTGTGTCGCTCGCCCGACGGAGAAGAGAACAACGAGATGGTGTTCTGTGACAAGTGCAACATCTGTGTGCACCAGGTCTGTACCGGGCCGGGGTCTGGGACTAGAACTCATGTTTAAGTCTGTACTGGGCCGGGGTCTGGGACTAGAACTCATGTTTAAGTCTGTACGGGATTAGAACTCATGTAAGTCTGTAGAACTCATGTTTAAGTCTGTACTGGGACTAGAACTCATGTTTAAGTCTGTACTGGGACTAGAACTCATGTTTAAGTCTGTACTGGGACTAGAACTCATGTTTAAGTCTGTACTGGGACTAGAACTCATGTTTAAGTCTGTACTGGGACTAGAACTCATGTTGGGCCGGGGTCTGGGACTAGAACTCATGTTTAAGTCTGTACTGGGCCGGGGTCTGGGACTAGAACTCATGTTTAAGTCTGTACCGGGACTAGAACTCATGTTTAAGTCTGTACCGGGACTAGAACTCATGTTTAAGTCTGTACCGGGACTAGGACACATGTTTAAGTCTGTACTTTGTTGGAACCATATTGGTAAAACTGGTTCAAATAAGCACTAGTCCTTAATTTTATAATGTGTCACACATGTTCAAATTTTGCTATGAAACTTCTTCCATTACAAATGCCACTTGCATTTGTTAAAAATACCTTTTTGCCTTTTGCTGTTCAATCATTTGCAGTCGTGGACTTTGGGCCTTGGAGTACGTCTTTACTAACTTCATATAGGGGTTAAAAAGTGTAGACTACACAATTACATAATCAGAAATTCCCTGGAGAAGTTCTGGAAAATGATTTTATCCAAAATGTGAGAACTGAACTGTGCCACTGCGGATGTCGTGTGCGCTGCTTCTCAGTGTCCCTGATCCAACCTGATCCAAACCCTCTTTCCTCCTCAGGCCTGTTACGGGATCCAGAAGGTGCCCACTGGCAGCTGGTTGTGTCGGATCTGTGCCCTGGGCATCCTCCCCAAGTGCCAGCTCTGCCCAAAGAACGGAGGCGCCATGAAGCCCACGAGGAGCGGCACCAAGTGGGTCCATGTGAGCTGCGCCCTGTGGATACCAGAGGTGAGTCCTAAACAGGAAGTGACTCCATCAACCCCGGGGCTGGTGGACTTAATATGAACAACATGGGAAAGGAGAAGAGAGGAAGTGAACTAGTGGAGATTTGAGAATGAACTGATTGAGTTTATTTTGCTCTTTTTCATATGTGCAGTTGACTTGTTGATTGATTTGCACCTGGTCAAATATTTGGTGGGGTCATTGAGAACTTTTCTAATGTGACTCCCCCTTCAGTCGATTTATGGACGCACAGGTCAAGTTTTCAGTCGACCATTTTAGTCAATGACGCCCGAGAACATAGTCAGATGGACGGACGGCGAGCGCACAGACAGACCTAGGCTTCCTCCACAGGCAGATTTTCTAATATTGATCACATTTTTAGTCGAGGCAAACAGTTTAGGCTTTTATTTTTGAATGCTTTAGTGTTGAGTTCAGTGCATTTCCTTTCTTGAATAATATGTTGTTTCCCTGCGTCTCCAGGTGAGCATTGGGAACCCAGAGAAGATGGAGCCGATCACAAACGTGTCTCACATCCCCAGTAACAGATGGGCTCTGATCTGCTGCATCTGCAAAGAGAAAACCGGGGCCTGCATCCAGGTGAGGGCAACTGTGATGTGTTTTTATGGCGGCTGATTAAATAAATGACTGCGATAGTAAAGTAATAAAGAACACGCACGATGCCAAAGTTATGATCTCTCTTCAACAGCTAAAAAACAGAGGAAATCAGTAGCGTTAAAAGAGCTAAAATGCGGTAAATGTAAATTTGAGCTGTTAAATGTCACACTGTGGAACATTCCAGGCAGAGCGATGACGTATCCATAGAAACAAGCAAACCAAAAAGTTACACCGTGCACCTTTTTTATGCAAACATACTCAAGAACATGTTTAAAATCTTGAAGGAGAAATAGAATGCATTATTGTGTTGTTATTTGCCTTTAATTTAACTTTTTCCCACCCCCAAACCTTTCTTTAAAGGTCCATTACGCCATGGGTTCTTAACCTTTTTGGTCT
>KN503575.1:703-12463 GCA_000787155.1 Scartelaos histophorus | reverse complement strand
GTGCGCGTGGAGCTGGCAGAGGAGGACGATGGAGAGATGGAGGCTATCAAATTATGGCTTCGCATTGAAGATGTGAAGAAACTCAAAGGGAAATACAAAGACAATGAGGCAATCGAGTTCTCTTTTGATCTCAGTAAAGATGTGCCAGAGGATGTGGCTCAGGAAATGGTAAGTTTAACATAAATCTCTGGTGAATAGATTACTGTAAAATTAATATAACAGATTATTATGTGAAACTATTTACTCTTACAATAAATGTTTGTTCTTTTGTAGGTTGAGTCTGGTTATATATGTGATGGTGACCTTAAAACAATAGCCAAAGCAATTAAGGACAGAGCATCCTTAATCTGTCGTAAAAGAGCACAGAGACAAAAGGTAGATGTCTTATTCTACGAGCTGTTAATGTATTCAATTAACATTAACAAGTTTTTAACATCTATTAATATTGTTTGTCTTTTGTCAAAGGTCCGAGAAGATCAGGAGAAACAACGTTTTGAAGATGAGCAGCAGAACCCTATGGTGCCTCCTCAGCAGCCAGTGCCACAACCCAGTGTAGAGGCTCCTGTGTCCCAGCCAGTGCTTCAATCTGCCCCCTATGGGTCACCACAGCCAAATCAGCACAGCTCACAAGTGGCTCCTCAGCCTGCGTCTCAACAGAACCTGACATCCTCCAGCTACAGCATTCCTCAATCTGGCCCTCTCTGCGGTGTTCCACACTCATTCTCCTATGTTCCTCAGTCCTCTGGCCAAATCCCTCTCACTGTCCAAGGCCAGAGTGTAGCTGCCAGTCAGCCAGAGTGTGAGGACACTGAGGCAGACCAACAGCCCCATGCTGGAGGAGGTGCAGGTGCAGATTTGAAGCTGCTCATGTTTTGCTTTGTCTTAAAGAAACATTTAGACAATAAAAAATCTTTTCTCTCCTGTAGGCATTCAATTGGGAGACCGGCCACCGCATTCATCCATGCCCCTTGATGTCCACCCTGCTCAGCCAGTTGTATCTTACAGCACTCCCACGGCCCAGCCCCTGTTTCAGCCCACGGTGTTAAGTCCTCAGACACAAAGTGACCCGCCACCACAGCAGCCACTGCCAGCAGTTAGTAGTCACACCACATTTACACCTATACAAAAGTTTTTGAGTTATTTTAAATTCTTTGTTTTTTTGTTTAGGTTCAACCTGTGAGTCAAAGCAGCCATGTAGAAGCAGTTCCTGTTCCTCCCAGCAGCCAGACTGGTCCGACTGTGCCTCAACAGGTACAGTTATCTGTGGGGGTGGGGGTGGGTGGGTGAGTGTGCGCGGGTGGGCAAAGATGTTCAACCTGCAGAAGGCTTACATCACAAGATGAATTGTTCAGTATTGGTTACATTCGAGTGCCATCTTGCATTGATGCATCTATAGCAGATGCTTTTTTCCCCAGAAAGATCCCCTATCCTTGCCTAATTTATTTTTCTCAGCTTTCCTTCTCTTATCCTGTGTTGTTTTGTTTCTTATAGTACGGCGTTTACTACCAATCAACTCTTCCCCCTCAGGTAGATAAAATGTCCCATTTTTATGTTCCTTACCTACAAAAAACTATGCTATTCTATAGTTAATTTACAGGCACTGGTAAGTATGACTTCAATAAAACTGTACTCTGAAATGTAACCATTTTGATATAATTGCACAAATGATGTTGTACTACATTTGGACGAGAATAAAAATTTATACCGTAGGAAGGCAAGTATGGGTGCCATCACAACAGGTGATGTCAAGGTGTGGCTTGACCTTTGTTCTTTCTGCTTTTGTTCTTTGTGTCTCATGGTGTCTTAGATTCCTGTACAGTCAGGGGTTGTTCAGAATACTTCCCAGTTGTCCCCTTCACAACCCCCAGCAGCAGACAGTGGTGTGGTCAGCCAGAGTTCTGTTCTGCCACAAGCACAGACTGGCATCCAGCAGGTATACTCGTCAAATACATATATTTACTGTGAGACCTGTGTCTTGTGTGTAATTTCAAACCGTTTTAAGCCTTTTCTTACAATGGCTGAACTTTCTTTTTCACTTTACTTTTGCATGCTGCCCATTCCACCGTGAATCTATTTTAGTCTTGTGCCTGTGACCCAAGTCCTCCCATCGCATCTCCTCCTTTTGACGCAGAGCACCTTTACTTTCTCTATCAGGCAACTAGCCCTCCTGCTCTGCAGGTACTAACCAGAACTCATTGGAGTTTGTTTGCACTGCTTTGTTTTTCATTCACTCTGCTTTAACTAATCAGATTACTTTTAAATACAATATGTACACTCCATAAAAAAAATAATCATTAACAGATTAGGAATTCTTAATGCCTTGAAGAAGTTGTATTGCACCTTTTTAACAGACCAAAAAACAGTCTATGCAAATTCAAAGCTTCATATAAAAGTGTAAAATCAGAAGATTTTGTACAGGGGCAAGGTCCGTATCAGTTTGTCCCATTGGGGGTATAGCAGTGTTTGTAAAACATGCACTTAACTCATTTAACATTTCCTCACAGAAATTTGGCTCCTAATCCTTGAAATTGACTTCCTATCACTTTTTTTTTTTTTAATTCTTTTAGGCTCCTGTAAGTGCCCCTCAGACTACACCAACTGAACAGCCTGCAGCATCAGCAGCCCCAGCGCAGCAGTCCATGGAGAAGTCAGTAGAGCTAAACTAAATAAATAAATGTTATTATTGTGTCTTTTATACATATGTGCAGCGCTTTCATGTGCTTGTCAGACACCATTAATACAATTCAGTAGGTCTGTCAACTTATAGTCCATATGTATTACAGCTGCTTGTCAGATGCAGCATCAGGTCTGAGTGATGGAAATGAAGGAAACTCTACATCTGGCGGTCGCCATGAGGGACGCTCCCTGAAACGCCACCAGCGGAGATCTGTGCGCAGTCGCTCTCGCCATGAGAAGTGTGCTAGAGCCAAGCTGAATGTTCTTAGTGTAAGTCCAGACATTGTTCATGTTGGTTTATACTTTACCACAACACTCATCCAAATGTACTTTTAGATCTCTAATGTTGGGGATCGAGTAGCAGAGTGTCAGCTCGAGACACACAACAGGAAGATGGTGACATTCAGGTTTGACCTTGATGGGGATAATCCAGAGGAGATTGCTCAGATCATGGTGCTGATAATGCTTTCAATTCTTATTTATGGTGACTGTGGAACAGTTCTCACTCTACTCTGCTTTGGTTCAGGTCCAGAGTGAGTTCATTCTGGAGAGTGAACGTGAGTCTTTCATCGAACAAATTCGTGAAGTTATAGAAATGGCAGATGAAAAAGGAGAAGGCATGAAGGAGGTGTTCCCACAAGTATGACTCATTTATAATTTGTTAAATACTGAAATGTAACCAATAAAACAACAATTAATTGCATTTATTTTGTTCATAGATGAGTGATCGTCAGCAACAGCAGGAGTTATCTGTGCCAATGTTACCAGGTTTATAAGCTTAAGCTCAATTATAAATCCTTAATGTTATGTTGATCACTGACGTGCTTGTGTGCTTTTCCAGGCATTTCTCCTAGCACTACAGCTCAGGTGGTGCACTCAGCTGGAAGAAGGTTCATTGTAAGTCCTGTGCCTGAGTCGCGTCTTAGGGAACAGTTCTTTGGCCATCCGTCTTTTAACACCTCTTTTGGAGATGATCCAGCCTCTGGTATGACATACTTCATTATTGGAAAGAATACTGTTAAAATTAGAATCCTAATTGGTTTGGTTTCAAATCCTCAGGGACTTAACTTTGTGTGTTTTTTGTTTTTTTTTTCTCCCCAGGTACCTCTGGATCTCTGGGCCTTTCTTCATCTGCACCAGCTTCAGTTCTGCAAGAAGGGCTTCGGAAAATAAAACGAGTAAATGAAGAGAGAAGTGATAAACCCAATCCTCCTGCCATGGAGCAAAACACAGGTTCAGTCCCACCTGCAGAGACTGGTCATGAGTCTGTCAGTAGCCATTTCTCTCCAGAGAGTGTGCCATCCACTGCAAGCACTACTTTTCCTGTTACGTCCATGACTTCATCTACAAGCACCACATCCACTACGGAGACTGCCTCTCTACCCACTGCATCCAGTCAAACACAACCACCTGCTGCTGTAGTGCCTACTCTGCCTCTCCAGTTAACCACTGAAGCTGCCCAATCACAGCCGCCACAAACCTCCACTGCCCCTGCCCCTGCTTCTGTCTCCATCAGTTCCCCCACCCCTCAAATGCCCACACCACAAATGTCCATGCCTCCAGTACCCACCCCTCCAATGCCGACATCACAAATGGCCACCCCTCAAGTACCTACGCCTCAGTTACCAACATCACAAATGGCCACCTCTCAAGTACCCACCTCACAAATGCCCACGCCTCAAGTACCTACCCCTCAAATGCCAACATCACAAATGGCCATGCCTCAAGTACCGCCTTCTCAGTCTGCCGGACTGGCCAATCCCCCTCTGTCTTCTAATGCGGCTGCTCCTTCTAACAACAGTAGCACCATTCCCGTCTCAGAGCAGCAGCCTTTTAATGGCGCAGCTGTATCCATGCAGTCCACAAATGCACCTATACAGCCAGGCTCTCAAAATCCACCAGTGGCCAGTTCTAACCAGCAGCCTCCTCCAGCCTCATTATCCACTCAGAACCAAATCCAGCCTCAGCCATCAGAGGTCGAAGGTTCGGAGGTCCAGACCAAGAGCGGGGGCAGGGATGACATAGAAGCCCTGGACAAAAAACTGCGCTCACTTTTTAAAGACCCACCTGTCACCTCCTCCACCTCTATGGACCCCTCTCAGAGCACAGGCACCTCCTCCCCTCCAACAGGTACCTCGTCTCCTCCCCCAGGGCAGGCTCTGGTGCCCCCTTCCAACCTCCCCCTTACAGCGGGGACTGCCACTCAAGGACATGCCCAAACCCCACCAACTAAACCCAGGGCTCAGGTGAGTTCAGAATATAATTAAAGAACACAGCATCAACAACATTCTCAATGTCCTTACTTTGTTTTTACATAGACATTACCTGCTGGTTTTGATCCATCTGCAACACCTTCTGCTGACCTCATGCCACCATTTCCTGGACCAAATCAACAACCGGTGATGAATCATTTAGATTCCCAATTGAGAAGAGCTCTTAGTCCAGAAACCGTGCAGGGAAATAATGCAGCATCAAACCCAGGGACTGGCTTCACACTTGGACGTTTCCAGGTGAGTGACATTTTACCAGTTTTAATCTGAGTTGGTCTAGTTTTAAGAGTTAGTCTTGACTTGCTGCTCTGGTATAGGTCTCTGTTGCTACAGATGCATCCAACACCGTTCCAGACGTCTCGAATGTGGTTTCTTCCTGCTCCATGACGTCATCATGTACCTCATCCTCTTCGTCATCCTCTTCTCCATCAAGTCCAGAAAATACTCTTCATCGATCGTCTTGTCTGTCCAAAGAAATAAGTGCCACTGATAAGAGAAATGGAGGCCCGGTGTCCTGTGCTGATCTGAACAGTGAGCACACCAAAACGATTGGACGTTTTCAAGTGTCCACCAGCTCCAGTACACCCCCCACAGGCGGTGCTGGTTCTAGGGTGGGCCGCTTCTCTGTCACAGGTTTGTGTCTGTTACTCATAAACTCATGACCACGTTAGTCCAGTCTGCATTAGTACTGATGAGACATCTCCCAACAGTGAGCTCCTCTCCAGCAGAAGACCGCAATCCCACGCACAGAAACACCCTGCAGAATGGGCCATCCTCATCCACATCTGACCCCCACAACACGCACACACCTTACAGCAGTGACAACGACGAGGATTCAGAGGCTGAGGATGAAGCACTGCAAAAGGAGATCAGTCGCCTTCGAGAAAAGTATGGGGCTCATAGAATGAACCATAGAATGTTCAACTAAAGCCACTTTACAGCTACTTAGCTCCTGTTGTTGTGCTTGCAGACATATGCTGGAGATTCAGGCTTTGCAGACGCGTCAGCAAGAGGAAATTGAGGCCCTGTTCACACGCATGGGAAAAGCTGCACCCCCTTCTGTTGTATCTCCAGCTGTGGCCATGGCTGGAGGCCGCCGCAGACTAAAGAGCAAGACCCACAAATCTGCACGGAGCCCCTCACATCTTGGTATGGACTTCTCTTACACTCACTGTCATCTTCACTTTAACTTTTGATGTAATCAACCAACACATTCACTTTTGTAGGAACTCCTTTGTCAGGCCAAAACCTTAAAAATTCAGAGGCAGTTACAAAGCAGGACTTTCCCTCTGGAACAGTTTTAGATACAGCAATGGAGACTTCACAAGCAGCATGTAAATCACCTCAGATGACTTCTTCTACTTCTATGCCAATCATTAGCTCCACTGGTAGGTCCACACAAGAATTGCTTAGCACAAGATATGATATGATGATGCTCACTTATATCCTCCATTCTATCCTCCCAGAAACAATTGTGACAAGTTCAACCAACGGTTCAGGCCCCGCTCATAACCACCACTCGTCTGGAAGCTCTGCTGCTCACTCCCAAAAGGGCAAGGGCACTTTCACTGATGACCTGCATCAGCTGGTGGATAACTTTGCTCGGGATGCGATCAGCTTATCACAGTGCAAGAAGGGTCCAAAGACAGGATCACAGGCAGGACATGATGTAAGTGCTCTGAATTATATGAATTTGTTCTAACCTATAATTTGCTCACAAATAAATAACCACAACCATTTCCATCCTTTAGCCAAATGTACCACCAGCCAACCTGGGCCGAAAATACTCTGCTCCAGGCTACCTCTGCCCAACACTCCCCACTCCGCCCAACCCCACATGCTCCACTTCGACTCAAATTCCAAACCAGGCCAATTCCTCAGTCCCTCTGGGCCCTCGAAAAGGTTCTTTGGGTCCAGTGACCCCAGGTTTTGGTTACGCCTCTGCTCCTTACAGCTCTTCTCAGTGGGCCGGACCCACAGGCACGTGTCAGGTCAGCATGCTTAACCCTGCACAGCCCCTTGCCCAGTACCAGCCGCCCACGACCAGCTCAGTGTCGCTGCACCAGGGCTACCACATGGGAACTAGCACGGCTCCACCAAAGTCCAACTCTGGAGGGACTAATCTGAGGCCCACATAGCCCACAGTGTGCTCATACAGAGGACCACTCGGAGCAAAGAGCACAGCCCCGAAACCACTTGCTCTTTTTGCTCTATGTTCTTTACTTGGCAACATATAATGCTTTTTTTTATTTTAATTTGTGTTTAGTTGTGATAGGGTTGGCCTGTGTGCCTGGTGAATCAAGGGAGAGTGCAATATTCATCCACAGCCATCGCTTGTACACAAACCTATCCTGCCATCAGCTGTGGCTTCAACTGTGACACGTTGGTCAGTTGTGTCTGCTAAATAACAGCCCAAAGGCATAACTGACAGCAGCCAAAGATGTTGTCAGAGGAGAAAGTGAAATGATGTCACAGGCCCAAATGTTGCCAATAATGACTATAAGCCACTTGCCATTTAAACGTAAATCTGAATAATTGGCATAGTAGAACTAGAAGATGTCCGAAGAGGCATGGGTAGCTCACAAGGAAATGGTGTCAGGATTGTCAGAGGTGTGTCAAATGGAGGAAAGAAAATGTCAGATGAATGTTATGATAAAGAAGGACTGCGTAGGTTGAACAGAGGTGAATGAGCAGGGTAGCTGTGCAGTACAGAGGTCCTGGAGGCCATCTGTATAAGAACAATGCAATAAGAGCAAAGGAAAATGCGTACTATCCCTTATAACTGTGGCCTTAATCTCCCAAACATCTTAATTTTGTACATATATATTTACTGGGTTATAATTCCATACTAAGTCTATTTATGTCACTGTGAGTCTGCTGTTAAGTGAGTTTTGTATCATACAGATTTCTTTTACTTTTGAGTTGATCCTTTACACCTGACCTGTAAGCCAGTGGATCCACTATTCTAATGCATTGTCTTGGTGTTGAGCACCACTCATGATTTTAGACCTAGACATGATGCTGCTGTAGATCACTATCTGGTCAAATGTGATTGCAGGGTTTTTTCATATTTGTATGGCAAGAGAGAGTTATTGTTTAGAATCCCAAAACCACTTTACCAAGTAGTTCTCAGTCAAACACAGGCAGTTCAAAGTATACTTCACTTCCCCCTGGGTCATTTGAATTGTATCAGTGGTATCTGGGCTTTGTGAGGTCCCAGGAGTTTACACAGAAATGCTGGTGTTGATTTGGTCATATCTGCAAACGGCCTCCTCTAGTACAATATTAGATTCTTAAATCACATGTCTGGGGTTCTCTTTCTGTGGTCTGTTTTTGTATGCATATATTTAAGAAAATGTTCTTTATGGACCTGTATTCAACCATCAGATTTTGATGTTGTTTCACTGTAATTATTATTAAAGGTTGTTAAACAACATGTAGTTTAAGGAATATAAAAAGTGCAATTGCAGGGTTGTTTCTCTTGGTCTCTTCATGGCACAGGATTGATCCTGTGGTTTATTAAGCTCTTCAATGTATGACAACCTGCCCCTTTTCTATTTTCTTGTATATACAACAGTATGTTCATGTGAGGTCATGGTTTCACGTATTGCTCACTGTCACTGGAGTATGCTTGTGGTGATCTACTCTACACCGTCACAAATCCGAGGAACACTTTAGTGCCTTGCATCTTCACTAATGAATAGTTCCATTCATCCAGCTGTAGCCGTGTGGGTCAGACATGCACAGGTGACATGACAGCTTAGGCACGTGGAACGTTCCACAGCACCAGGAGCTCAGAGGGTATGTCCTTCCTTTGCAGCTACAGATGTGTGTCTAATTGGCTGTGTATTATAATAGGCTAATGCATTCATGGGTTGGCTAACATTTGTTTTGTGGATTTCTTATTAAACAATTTCTTGGAAGTGCTTGTTCTGGCAGGGTGATCTAAGAACGTGTAAAGGTCACAGCGCCCCACGCTGGCCGTACTCCTGCAGCCCCTCACATGAGTGCCACGCTGTCATTGTGACTGTCGCCTGCTCGTAGATATACTTCTCTAGAGAAAAAATAAGTTACTGCAATGCAGAATATGCAATGTTTAAAGTTTTATAGGGACGTGGGGTAATGGAAACATTTGCATGCTGAAGCGGGTTGTTAATGACTTCAATGTTTTTGATATTGAAATTAATTCTTTTCATTATTTGCCTTCTTGACAGTCATCAAGTGTTATCTGTTAAAAACAATTCAACTTGACATGCACAACTTCAGTATCAGTCAGTATAGGAGATCTGCATGCCGGCTGCATTGATTTGTTTATCTCCCACTTAAGCGACCTGTACCCAGTCACTGTACAGCACGGGCTCACAATGCTTTGGTCCTTGGTGTGCTCCTAAACTACTTTGAGACATGATGTTCCCTGCGTCCTCTGACACGCAGTAATATCTGTTCAGCATCAGATCTCTGTTGGATCCTTATGACTTCTGTGATTCAGTGTCTGTTTTGTGTATGTTTTTCACATTGTACAAAATGTAAAAAACAAATAAAAATATCATTTAAACTGATAATCTGCTCTTTATTCAGCAAGTGAACACTTGTGTCAATCAAATGTACATTTAAAATATGGTCCAAATTCACTCTAGCTTTACAGACTCCACACTTAATGAGTCAATCCATGTAAAAAAATGGTCTGAAAAAAACTGCATATACCTAGAAAAAAGCTCATAATAAATTACCATGTAATGACAAGGTTATGTGTCAAGTCTGCGTTTCTTCATGTGTTGTCCTTGTCTGTGTGGACTGAAGGCCTCACCTGAAAAAGATTTTGTAAAAGGTGAATGGGCCCATAAAACGTAAAACTCCAGCAGTTAAATCTCACCTCTTGTCTGGTGACCCTGGTTCTGATACTGTGCCCTATACTGCCCTGTGCTGTGTGTGTGCTCAATGGGTCTGTCGAGCGGCCGCTGGGGGGTCTTGCTACGCGTCTGCATGTGGTGGTTACTGGGTGTGCTGGGACAGCCCCCTCGGCTGGGCCCCTCTGCTGGGACAACAAGCTCATCCACCCCCTCCAGGGTGAAGTCCCACAGCTCAGGGTCATCTGCAGACAAGCACAGGTACAGGATGTGCTCAAATAAGCTGCTATTTATTTATTTAAGTTTGTTTCTGACATTGAAAAGGGCATGTGACTTGATTCAAGTTTTTTTTTTTGACCATCACCACTGCATTCTCCTAGAGCAATAACATTTGAGAGAAGACAGATTAACTGGTGAAGGTAAAACTGATGAAGACTAAAGATTAGAGAATTTTATGCCAATTTTATCTAGTATTTTTACTCTGGAAACAGAAAAACTATATTCAACCACCTTTCTATTACCTGGACCTCATCATTTTGATCATCAGCTCAAAAGGCATATGATGTTTGTTCACGAGGCCCTCTAGTGGTTTATTACTGCACCTGCTAAATACTCCTCCTTGGGTGGTACAGGAGGGGTTGACATAGGCACACGGCAATCTGCAAAAGATGACAAATACAATGTTCAATATAATACGAACAACAAGGTAGAGACATAGTGTAAGATAACAACAAGCTAGAAATATAGTGTAAGATGTCACAAAAACATACTCAGGCAGTGTGTTAACTGTTACTTAAATGGTTTTCTTAGCTAAAAGACGTGAGCTGATTTGAAGTACTATAACCAGATATAAAGCACTAAACAGCTGAATTGAGCACCTCCACTGGAGTGATTCTCATTGGCACCCGCTGTCTCATGGGGCTGGTGGTGCTGCTGTTTCTCTCGCATCTCCTTGGCTGCCATTTCTCGTCTGAACTTCTGCTGCAGTTGCTGTTGTCGGAGTTTCCGCAGTTGTTTGGGGTCTGTCAGTGTCTCTGAGTCAGTCTCATCCATTGGATTTGAGCTGGGTCTTGAAGCAACAGAGGACAACTCTCAATACAGAGAAACTCCTCTTCTAGCATCTAATCAAATCTATGCTAATGTTAAACTCTTTGCTTTAATTTGGTGAGTATTTGGCCCCAGTACTAAAATAATTCTACAGTGATTCACTATTAACGTTGGCTATTTCTAGTATGCCTAGACTATCTGCCATATACTATATTAAAGGTGCACTATGTAACTTTTCTGGTGTGGGGATGCCACCTGCTTGTCTCCATGGAGATGTTATTGTATTGCCTGGAATGTTTCATAATATGGTATTAAACATATCCATCTTCCATTTGCATCTATTACAGGTGTTTTTATTGCTAAAAAACATTCTTACTGTGAGCAAGGTCACCTCTCCACATATCTAACTTGTAACTTAGAGATAGGCATTACATGCCTATCTCTAAGTGGTTAGACGGGTCAAAAGTCATACTGCACAACATTTCAGGAAAATTAAGCTCATGGAGAAAATCACAGAGACAAGCACTAAAATAAAACTATTATTTTGTTATACACAACGTACACATTAATGGGCCTTAAAAGTCTCTAAAATTTTATCTTTTTGGATAGAAATACCTATTCCAAGAATGATTTTGTTTTCCTATATTTACTTTAATTTGTAGGGGTTAGAGATTACGGTGTTTAAAACCAGTAATTACTTCATATTGGCTGCTTTGAAAAGAAAACTACTGAAGGCTACTACTCTAAATGTACATTTTTGAGGTTTACCTTGAAATAAGTGCCCTACAGATGGGTGCAGGGGCAGATTTTGTTTGATTTTCATGGTGCTGGTGCTGATGCTTGAGGTTTTTCGGTTCTAAGGGGGTTCTGGGAGGTTCCACTGACAGTTTTTTTCCCTCTTGGAGTAAACTGGAAAAGCG
>KN503573.1:0-11497 GCA_000787155.1 Scartelaos histophorus | reverse complement strand
AAGATGGTGGAAGTAACCAGGACTGAAAGACAGGCTGCGATGAGAGAGACGTCACAGAGGAGAGGAGCCGAGTGAGATGGATCTGTCCGGTGCAGTGATAAAGAAGGGATGGAGAAGGAGAGAGAGGGAGAAGAGTGAGGAAGAGGAGGGGGACGAGTGGTCTGACAGGCTGATGGGAGAATTCTAGAGGATAGCATGGAAATCTGAAAAGCAATGAATCTGCCACCTTCCCATGGTGCATTAGCATAACGGCTATACACTCTACATTTTAGATCAGAACATACTATAGGACTGCAGTGCTTAAAGTCCCACTGTGTAACATTTTAAGGAAAACATAGAAAAAATTAAAGCATTTACTTTAAAAGGGAGTATTTACTTTGAGCGGTTAATAAACTGCTAACACCTACTATATACAGATCACCATGTAACTTTTATTGTTTTGAATGGTATGGTCGCTAAAAACAACATATTAACATGTTTTATCAGTTTCACTTTTGGTTTTTAACACAAATTATCCGCTTCCTTTGCTCCACACGTTAAGTTACTCCCCCTTCAGAGCACTATCACAACCCAGTCAGTGTGCGTCACACAGCTTTGTCAAGTTGCTGTGTACAGTTTTATATGATGTTTTTATGGAGAATTGTCATGTGAGAGTGTGGGTGACTTAGGCTTGTGGGCTGAGCGTGGGACAGAATCTTACAGGTAACGTAAGGAGGGTTTGAATAGCAGTGCTGGGAGTAACGTGTACAGTAATGTAACTTTACGGACCAATCCCTGCCTCGGGGGTGGAGATGAGGTCAGTCCACTCAGGTCGACAATCACGCTGGGAGCGAGAGGGCAGCGTGCACTGATCCCACTGCGACGGAGGAGGAGGAGGTCTAAAGCACACAGCTGGAGCGTCATGGCACCGTCACCTCAAGCCTTTTCTGCCAACCCACAGCCAGTTGTGCCACACCACCTCAGAGGTGCACTTAGCAGGGCCCAGCGGCACCTGGGGAGAGGTCCTTCATGAGAATCCTCTCAACCCAGAGGAATCCCCTGGGAGTTATTGATGAGGGAACAGCACTATAATGTGGTCAAACATTACAACATGGTTAAAAAAATCAATATTGCATAATAACCCCTCTTTTATATTATTATATTAATTTTTTTAAATGACAGCCTTACACAAAAATAATGGCTAATTTTTAGGATTTAGTATTACTGAAAAGATACAAGTGCTGTTGGGAACATTCATTCCTACAGCTCCATGATGGTTCACAACTGTTGCTCATGTTGTACCAAATAAATAATGGGTTAAGGCTGATTAATAGTGTGAAGTGTCCTCCCCTTATCTGACCCATCCTTAAACCCTTGGCTCTCTGAGAACTTGCTTGCCACTGCAGTACATGGCCAAGTATTCAATCTGAAAAGACATTATGAATTGAAAAACGTATCTTTTGTGGTGCATTTTATTCAAGAGATGTTGCATTTTAATGAAAACCTTCGTCAAACAACACCAACCATGTCAGTGTTTAAAATAAATCATTGGAGTTACAGGAAGGTCTGACCGTGAAACTGCTCTTCATACATTCAATTACGGAATGTTTTTTACTTGCTTTTCTTTCATTACAACTCAGTGTCACCGCTACATATCTGATAACTCTATTGTTGAGTGTTTTGTAGAGTAAATTGTTTTAGTTTATACACAAGATTCCTGGTTACTCGTTTTTATTGTTAAAACACATATTCTTACTGGGAACAGTGTTGCCTCTCCACAGATCTGGCCTGTAGACTGACTTGGTGGAAGCACATTTGGATCATTTCAGCCTTTTCAGAATTTTGAGGACATTCAGACAGACTAACACAACCGGATTACTCAGACATGTGTGAATGAAACAAAACACAACTCCAAATATGTTAATGAGGAGATAACAATATTCTAACATGGTTTAAAGCTTCCAAGAGTCAATTTTAAGGCAAGACAATTACATCTCAGGCTGATGATTAACCTTCTAAAAAGTTATGTACTGTACCTTTAACAAAGTTTCTTAGTATGACGACTAGATTGAGTTTGTAGCTAGAATACATATTTTTAAATCCTTATATTGTACATGCCTTTTAGCATCCACTGCTTTATGTAGTAGAGGATCAAAGCCCCCCTGCTGTGTGCCCTATAGACTAATTTAATGCAGATTTTACCAAACAAGTGGCGACCTGCATTTCATCTCCCCATATGGTCACCCTTATATCCCCGCTCCAGTCGTTTGAGTGAAGAAGCCATGTCCGCTCACACATTTGAATTCTATTATAAAGTTGTAAAAGTAGACAGTGATGTTCCACAGGAGATTCTGAGGAGAGGAAATGGTCTTTTTCAGGGTGGATTTGTGGATATGACACAGAACATAGTACATGAGCTACTGCGCTGTGTTTTTATGCTTTGGTTTGTGCTTGTTCCAGGAAAAGACCGGAACTAGTTACATAAAGTGTTTAAGAGATGTGCTTTCTATAACAACATCTACAGACAAGGACACAAACTTTACTTGCCATGTTTTATTTAAATGTATATCTCCAAAGCTCTTCTACCTTGTGACGTCATGAAGCAGTAGTTTTCGAGTTAACAGCTTCTTTTAGCTTTTGTTCAGTATAGTGGCAATTTTCTCTTCTACCTTGTGACGTCATGAAGCAGTAGTTTTCGAGTTAACAGCTTCTTTTAGCTTTTGTTCAGTATAGATTGGCAATTTCTGATATTGTCCAAATGATTCTAGTGAAGGTGTATGGAGATTTAAAACATAGTGGAGCACTTTTTATATTACCACATGACATCACAAGTGTTTTTTGTTCAAGAAGAACTCAGCTTAAATATGCACGGTCTGTGGGTTAAACATGTGTGAATGAAATATTATAACAGAGATCAGAAAATAGAGGAATATGTGCCCTTGTGAAAAGTAGATGTATGCATTTTACATTTCCTCACGTACAAGTTCAGGCACTTTTTGTATGTTTTATTGATGTCATCCATGAATTTGAACAACACTTGGTTTCCCAAACAAAATAAAATATTTTTGAGGGGCTCAGCTGAGAATAAACCCCAAACCTGGATATTATAACTGTGGAAAAGCTGCTATTCCTGACCTGACAGATTGCTACGTTGACCTCACGGGGTTACCAAGGAAATTCAATGAATATTTTATCTGAAACAGAGCTAGTGTTGTGTTTAGTTTTGTTTACCTGTTTGAATAATCCTTCTCTGGGGATGAGTTTAAAATGCTTGTTCTCACCCACTCCTGCAAGCAATCATATATTTCCATTTATTTTATTGGTATTGTTAAATGTGCATAAGATACTCAACAGGTGGGCTTGTTTCAATGTGCGCCCCTCTTGAAAAAAGTTTGGACACCCCTGTGTACTGATAAATAGTTTTCATAGTTTTGATAGTCTTATGATTTATGCTTGACAGAGGTTTGTGAATGGAGATTGTATTTTTTTGTATTGATTATTATCTTAAAGGTCCAGTATCACATAGAGTCTTGTAAGATTTAAACCACGTTAGAAGGCTTTTACCTCATCATAAACATGCAATGCCTGGAGTTGTGTTTTGTTTCATTCAGACATGTTTGAGTAACGTTTTATTCTTAGTCTGTGTACATCTCCAAAGTTCAAACTGCTCTGTTCCACCTTGTGATGTCATGAAGCAGTCGTTTTGAAGTTAACAGCCATCGTTTACCTTTTGTTCAATAGAGATGCGAAATTCCAGGGCTTAAATCATCCAAATGATTCTAGGAAAGTGTGTGGAGTTCAAAACACAGTGGAACACAATTGTTTTCTGTTTGAGCCAAAAAACAAACTCAGCCAAACTCAACTTCATCATTCAAAAATGTGTGAATGAAACAAAATAGAGGTATGTTTGTGATGAGGAAACATTTTAACAAAAATCTGAAATATGGGAACTTTAAACTTACTGCATTTATTTGAGTTACATTTTTATCTATACGCTGCTTTAGATAAGAGCTGTGTTTGATAGACTGTTGAGGACCTGTTTAACCATGACAACTAATTATTCTAAACATCAAGTATATTTAAGAGTGTCCTTATTTTGAAGCCTGTCTCTTTACTAAAACTATACTTTAAGACTGGCTAAGTGCAGATGCACCTGTAATCATCCTGTTGCCGTTGTAATATTGACAGATTTATTAAGCTGTTTCATTGTGTCTGTCTTTCCAGGATGGAGTCCACAGAGAAATGTGAAGTAGTGATACAGCATTTCAATGGAAAGTACCTGAAAACCCCACCAGGCATTCCAGGTAAGACTCTACTCTTGTTTTACATTGAATCAGCCTGCTTTTCTTATCTACCCTTATAGCTCCTATCTGGGAAAACTATCCCGTGCAACCAGGGACCCCCTTTTCTAATTCAATTATGGAAATTTCTCATCTCAGATTTGCTGGACAGGTTGATAGATTGTGTACACTGTGGGTTCTGACACCTCTCTCTCGGCAGTAGCAGTGATGGTGGGTATAGCCTGGGGTCTTAAAACCTACATTCTTCGCTTTTACTGCTGCTGGCTCGGACTTCTTAATATTCACACTCATGCCCTGATGCTGTTCTTTGCAATCTACTTAAGAGCTTGCACCCTTGCCTCCTTCCTGCTTCCTCCTCTTCGTCTTTCTTATGCCCTAGCTCCTATCTGCACTTAACCCAGACAGTAGCACGGCCAGGCCAAGGAGAGCACCGAGCATTGGAGCAGTTAGCCAAAAGGGAGGATGTTAAAATGGAGACGGAACTGCCAAGGATTTGTCTAAAAGTTAGATCCAACTTTCAAATGGGAAAAACAGAAGAGCCTCTGAGGGAATATGAGTGACGAGAGGTGGTAGATCAAGAAGTGTGGGGTTAAGGATTTGAGAGAGAGGCCAGGATGAAAACGGAAAAGTGCTGCTTTAGCACATCTGGGAGAGGGGTGTTCAAAGCCCCCCAAGCTCCCAGCAGGATGGCCGGGCCAGACGGGGCAATTCTGCCGAGATCTCCATCACACCTGGGGCCATTTTATTAACACTAGCCACACTTTCATACAGCAGCTGCCTGTAAATGACTCCCTTCTATCCCCAAATATCTGAGACTGTCTGGGTTTAAGATCTCCATATATGCTCCACCACTGCATCGCCAGCGGCTGTTAAAAGCAAGGTGAGCGCTTATATTGAAGTTGAGCCGTAATAGGAAACCTTTAAATCTGTAATATCAGGCTGACCTTCCCCTTTAAGGCTCAGTCTCACAGCTCCTCGGGCTTTATAATAGTTAATGGATAGTTCAGACGTGTGCCAGGCCTCACGTTTATGGCGTCAGATTTAGGAAACTGTAAAGTGAGATTAAAAACAGTTACTAGGTTCTATTGTGGTCCCTTTAAATGGCTCATGACATGTTCACCACTCCTGTTGGCCTTTAAGCTTTTGCTGTTAAGGCTTACTGCAATCTCTGTGTGGAAACAAGAATTGCTGGTTTGGAGTTTCCCTACGATTCTTTCAGTAAATTAAAAACATGATTTCTGTAATCGTGCTGGAATAAGCTTTGTTTTTATTCCTTGTTTTAGCTGAGTAAATTGGATTACTCATCATGAAATAGCAAAGCAATAACAAAAACACACTTATGAAAGCAATGAACAGTGAGTTAATTATGTTCTTAATTAAAACAAGCAACTGTTCTACTTTTGATAGTTAAAACAGATGCTCTAATTAATATCATCCACAATCTTTTGACCCTTCTCTGTTGTGATTTCATGGCTGTGTTGGAGGTGTCGGACAGCAGTGTGTAAATGTGTAAACAGCCTGCCATGTGCATGTGAATGTGTGTGAGTCTGCACATGTGTTATGTGTGTGTGCACTTGTGTGTGTGTGTGTGTGTATGTGTGTGTGTGTGTGTGTGTGTGTGCGTGTGTGTGTGTGTGTGTGTGTGCGCGCGTGTGTGTGTGTGTGTGTGTGTGCGCGCGTGTGTGTGTGTGTGTGTGTGTGCGCGCGTGTGTGTGTGTGTGTGTGTGTGCGCGCGTGTGTGTGTGTGTGTGTGTGTGCGCGCGTGTGTGTGTGTGTGTGTGTGTGCGTGTGTGTAGGTGTGTGTGTCAGGCTACACATGTGAATATGTGGCAGTGTGTGTGGGTGCATTGGTGTGTCTCAGGCTACACATGTGTTATTCATGAGCTCTTATGGATAAAGCCTCGCCATCATGTCACAGACATCTCCTGTCTCCATCACGACAAGAGACAAGTTTCTGCGGACTGGCAGTTAAATGCAGATGAACGTTCCACCTCACATGTTCCTGTAGATCTTCTTCTCCTCATATAGGTGAACTCATGTCTGAATAATACACTTCCCATTATCTGTTTGTTGGTGCATGGTTTGCATGTAAGTGTGTGTGTTTTAAAAGCCATTGAAGCCTGTTTTGTGTCATGTTGGTGGTATTTCCCCAGAGCCCCTTGCTATGTGGGCAGCTTCTTCATCCATCGTGCTCTGACAGCTCAGCGGCTCCCCCCGGGGGCCGTGCCACACACAGCGCCGATGTGCAGGCGCATGCACGTGTATGGCTCAGTATGGTCACGTGCACGCTCGTGGATACGCTTGTTTGACAGCCATGTCGACTACACTGTGAGCGCCCTGACACCACCACAGCACGCACAGACACACAAGCACAAATATAGTCACGCACCGCTAACTTTGACCTGAGAGGAATGTCAACAGCCTCTGATGCTAATGAGATCCCTTTTCCTGTCATTTAGAGTTCAGAGCGGGAGCGGCTCATACGCTGCTGCGTTTACCACACATACTCCCCAGCCTGTCCTTCTGACCCTGATATCTGGATGCCCATTGCATACTTCAGTCATATCTCAGGCTATGTTTGGCTCAAGATGCATACATGAAATATTGATCTTTTGATAAGACTTCTCATGTGTCATCCGCATCAACATTCAACAGAAATGTCATCGACTAAATCCCATCTCTGCGCTGTAGCCTGGCCTCACACAGGCGCAGTCTGTCTGGACTATTGGGACGGCTCTTGTTAGCTCTGCCCTCTGGTACACACTGGCTCCAGTGGCTACACAAAAGGATATTGAGCTGTAACCTCTGCGTCCCATCACCAGGAAGTAAATATGTGAATGTCAGGTGCAGGTCATCTGTGAAAGCCAGCTGACCGTGGGAACAGAAGCGGAGCAGAGGCTGCACTATTGGCAGGAAGTGAAAAGTGAATAACTGATAAGACTTGCATGTGTGCGTTTGGGGGGCGGAGCTGAGATGCAAACAGATGGCAACTAATGGAAGCATAGACAGGCACCATACACTTCCTGTCCAAATGGTATTGTGCTAACATCTCACTTCCTTGTGATTACATGAGAGGGTGAGCTGAGCCTGGAGCAGATGGTGGCTAACGATACTTAAAGACTCGCCATATCTGTACAGTATGGCTACAATTAAATTGCATGCAATTACAAGTTAATAAAATTAGCCAGCTGCATAAATTGATTTTGGTTCAGTTTGAGAAATAAATTCATGCAAAAGTGCTGCAAATAATTCCTTACTGTATTTGTCAAACATTAGAAACAGACCAGTTCCTTTTAACTAGAGGTCTAGTGGTTACAGAAGTCCAAACCTATTCCTCACTTTCTTAACACATTCCTCGCAGCCTAATTATACAATGAGTTTCTAAGTGCTTTTTCACAACTTTCAGATCCAGAGTTACTTCCTGGGCATAAAAATTATCAAATGTCTGTTGTTATGGTCACTTAAAACCCCACTGGATCAGTCAAACTGCCAATCATTACGCAGCACATTCTGTCTTGCCTAAAGACACAAAGGCAGTTTGCATTAGCCCCACTGTTGTACCTTTGTATTCCCAGTGGTTTTCCAGTTAAGCAGTTAGCAGGCCCGGCCTTGCTTAGGCTCCAAGATCTGATATCAAACAGCAGGTATGGCCACAAAAGGCTGATACCTTTACATTATGCTGTAAAGCACTCAGGCCAGCAAAACCTTATATGAACTTTGTAATGCAGTGGGCTCTCCGGAAACAACCACTCACTCAGTGCCGACCAATAGCCCTTAGATACAACTAATCATCTACTCCAGTCAGGTCCGGTTGGTGGGGGGTTGGTTGAGGGGTTGGGAAGCAGATATTGGGCATCTGAGTGTGAGTCCTGGCCGCTCTGCTTTGCCCACCTCTGTTTGAGATTCAGAGAGTGAGCTGTGATCGATCGGCCTGATGGAGACTACAGCTGTTTAGTTATTCTGTGCATCGCAGAGGCCGGCCTGTCGTTGTTGTCAGCTGTGTACTCCCACTCACACATTCAGAGGCAGCCCTGGAACTAACATGTGGAACAGACTACTGCCACATAGAGATACATACAACGTCGGAATCTCTTGGTACAATATTTATAATTCTGAATATGCTTTTTTCTTTTTCACACATATTTTAGTAACCCTGCAGCATTAGTCTACATCTCCAAAGCTAAAAATGCTCTGTTCCACCTTGTGATGTCATGAAGCAATAGTTTTCAAGTTTCCAGTGGAGTCCCTTGTCCAAACCCCAAGTCTAAGTGAATTGAGAGTTTTGTTTCTGGAAGGGCATCTGACTGCAGGACAAAGTGATATACAAAATACTAAATTTATGTTGTGGCAAGACATATGCTTGGATTCCGAGATCCACAGTTACATATATGTACTACAGATTGCCAAAAGATACTGAAGTTGTTCTATTTTACTCAGAATGAATGGTGTCGTTATATATTTCTGAGCACATAATGGAACTGAGAGTGTCCAGAGTTAAGCGTTTAAAGGTGAATTGGTCGCTTCAAATTTCTACCTCTGAAAAAGTTACTGGATTTGTGTATGAATAGATGTCTTTGTATTTATTTCTTAAGCACATGAAAACATACACAGCTCTTACAAATACAGTAAATAAGGCTGAAATAAGTGAATAGAAAATAACAGTTTATAGGACAAGAAATTCAGTTTAAATCAACTCCGATCCTTCCTTAGGTGTTTTTATAGAAATTCATCTGTCCCAATCTAACTGTATCCTATTATCAGAGCCGCAAATTTAATGTTGTTTTTACCACAGATCCCCTCCTTAGGTTTATTCTGAAACTGATCTATGCTTATATACACATGAATTCATTTTTTCTCATCTCATCTGCTCTATCTGGCTTTATATATAAAACAATTGTCTCACTGATACTCATCACAAGAAGAGGACCTCTGCATATTTAAAGGGCCAATATTACGCTATGTTCTGATGTATAATGTTGTTTACTCATTAAAAGCATAACTGGGGTTGTGTTTTGTTTCATTCGCACATGTTTAACACACAAACCCTGCTTATTCAGAGAGTTCTTCTCTCAAACGGAAAATACTCTGTTCCACTTTGTGATGTCATGTGATAATACACGAGTGCTTCATTGTGTTTTTAAACCCTCTACACTAGAATCATTTGGATAACTTTAGCCATGGAATTGCCACTCTCTATTAAACATAAGGTAAACGGTTAAACTACAGCTTCATGACATCACAAGGCGGAACAGAGCATTTTGAGCTTTGAAGATGTAGACAGACTAATTAAAAGGGATTACTCGAACATGTGTGAATGAAACAAAACTCAGCTCTTGGTAATTTTGCAAAATATAGGAGCTTTACCTCTGCTACCTCTAGTTCCTCCTATTACCCCCTGTGTTCCCTCAATGCCACTGTGTTTTAAAAAAGCATTTTAAAAAAGCATAATTGTTCGTTAATTGCACTATTGATTCAGGTTTCTCTCCCAGGCGTTGCCATGGAGTCACTTTAAACTCAGAGAAATAACAAACTTAGCCTTTTCGAATCAAGCTCCATCCTTGTTGTGAGGTCTCCGGATTTACTCAATATCCAAAATAAATGGAATTTATGAAATGTGACTACAGCAATAAAGCACGTTGAGGTGAGCCCAACAGGGACGCAATATGATTTACACCGCAACCCTGAGCGCCGCCAAAGTCAAAGGAAGCACAGATAAAAAGTGATTTAATCCTCTGGCTCCAACCGCCTCGCTGATTAAAGCCGCCCGCCCGCTCCCACAATACATTAAACGGCTTACAGATCACATCCTATGCTAAATGTAATTCAGAACCTCCGATACATTAGCCTCTGTTTGTTTTTGGCAGGTGACTAATCTCCAGGACATGCCATATTGTGTATTGGCAGAACACGCAGCGTAAAAGGTTGGGGACTACAAGAATTTAACAGGGAGATGAGGGGGATTTTACATTTGAAAAAAAAAAATCCTTGTGTTTTTCTTTATCATTTTCTGATTTGTTTTTGGATCATTTTGAACAATATATTATTACATTCAAAAGGCAGAGAGGCTATGCAACATTTAAGATGCTACGGTTTTTACTCCACATGTGGCAGCAAATGTGGCAGAAGAAGGAAACAATTAGAGGGAATAAATGAAAGTACAATTGTAATAATTGTCAATTGTAATAATCATCTCATATCACACTATTTTCTGATCTACGTTGTAATGTCGGCTAATCAGAAACAAATCTGGTGTTTTGTTTCATTCACACATATTTAACAAACCCTGCATTTTTAGTTTTTTTCTATGCTAAATGTAATTCAAAACCTCAGATACATTAGCCATTGTTTTGGTTTTGGCAGGTGAGTAATCTCCTGGACATGCCATATTGTGTATTGGCAGAACATTCAGCGAAAAAGGTTGATAGCTTTTCGATTTGTTATGCACGCTTTGCTGCTTGGCCAAATTGCTATTCATTTCCGCAATTTTGACTTAATTTTGTCGTCAAACAACATCTAAGTAAATTTAGGTGCGGCATGTGTAAACACTGGCTATGGTCGGAGGTAGAAGGGGAGCGCTGCCAAATCACAACAAAGATTTAAACAAAGAAATGAGCCCCAAAAGAGCCTGAGCCGCTTGTGCTGCTTCCTATTGGCTTCCGCTGTTGTTGTCACTGTGCCAGTGTGGCAGTGGAGCTCGGAGTCTGCTCCAATATTGTCCAATAGATGCTGGATAAATAATTAAAAGCGCATCAGGAAGGAGTCGCGGCGGCCCTGGGAGATGGGACCGAGCGGAAACATGCAATCTGTACACGATTTCCTGCCTCTGCTCCCCCATGCTCTGCTCCAGCTCTCACGATGCTATCTGTTTTATCATTTAGCTTAGCATTGTGCCCTCTGTTAAAGGCCTCATATTACGCTTTGTTCTGTTCCATGTTAGAATGCTGTTGGAGTTGTGTGTCGCTTCATTCACAGTTGATAAACACACACATCCTGCATATTGTATTTGTGTATTATAGGCCCTTTAATCACACATTTGGTGCAGGAGATGTCATGATGATGAAACAATCTATATACTGTATCTAATGTATGTTATAGTGCGGCCCACGTGAATACCGTATTATGCAATTTAGACATGAGGGTTACTTCACATATCAACATTTGAATGTTTATGCAAATTTCTAAGTTTAGGCTCCTATAATAATAATAATAATAATAAT
>KN503570.1:14365-24406 GCA_000787155.1 Scartelaos histophorus | reverse complement strand
AAAAAATGTGCACACCAGCGCTTAAGAACTGATCTGGTCAAGGATCGTAAGTAATGACAGGGTCATAAACTACACAAATTATAAATGATAGAGCAGGTGTGGAGCTCACCTTGCTGTGGTGGGATGGGGTGTCTGTTTGGGCCCATGGGAGCCCCGTGTTGTGGCCCGATGCCTGGGTACATCTGCCCTGCAGTGGGGGGAAGGTGCGGCTGCTGGTGCTGGGGGTGTGTGGCAGACATTGGGGCCTGGGGGGGTCTCTGTTGGTGGGACATGGCGTGGGGTGGCGACTGCATGGAATTGTATCCAGAGACTTCTGAGGGTCCCACTAGTCCTGCACTGGGAGGTCTCCCTTGTGGTGGGGGAGTCGGGGTGCCCAAACCTCGCATGGGGGACAAGGAGGAGGGAGATGGGTATGATCCCTGAGCTGGGGGGGCAAGGTGGGACTGGTTCTGGGAGTGGTTAAGGGGATGCATAGGCTGGCCCTGTTGTCCTGCCTGCTGCATGGGGGCAGGATGGGGCTGGTGTGGGGCTCCAGGCGGGTACCTCTGACCCTGTTGCCCAGCCGCAGGGCCTGAGGCCTGAGGGAACCTCTGTCCCAGGGTTTGGGCATTTGGACCTACATTCGAGTTAACCCCTTGATTCATTCCGGCCCCCATGGGGTACTGGCCTTGATATCCAGGGTACTGGCCACCAGGATAGCCTCCCATGCCCTGTTGGGGGTGGGGGTGAGTATGTGGGGGCTGACGAGAAGGGGAGTGGGGGTATCTGGGGGTGTGGCCCATATTGGGATAGCCCTGTCCTTGTTGCTGTGGTGGATGGGGATGTCTCATTTGGGGCCCGCTCATACCCACATGCCCCATGTAGTGTGCAGGGTCCTGAGCAGAGGCTGGTGCCATGCTCGGTGTGGAGTAGTGTTGGTTCATACGTGCCGCGTTTGCACCAGGAGGGGCCTGCATCCCACTGTAGTTGCCCTGAGGCATCTGGTAGCCCCCCATCTGGTTGGGAGGACCCTGCGAGGGGGGCTGTGGGTAGGGCGACCTGTTCTGCTGCTGTGCCCAGCCCCCTCCAGCTGCCCCCGCGTCGCCAGGGTAGCCTCCGTGATGGGGGTTGGTAGAGTTTGCAGGGTTGTTGTGGTAGTGGGACGCCATGCCGTTCATGGCTGGGTTAACATTCGTTGGCCCCTGACTCGGACCATTCTGGGCCATCATTCGCCCCGGGGCAGCTCCACTCTGATCATAGCCTCCGTAGGAACCGTGGTCGTACATCTGGCCCATTTTTGGCTGTCCGGGAGCAGGTGCCATCATGCCCTGGTGATACGGCCGGTTACCCTGGTGGTCATGGTTCATGGTGGCATTGGTCTGGGCCGAGGCTGCCTGCTGAGGGTAGGAGTCTCCCAAACCATCAAATCCATCAGAGAACAGCCCCGCATCGTCCCCAAATAAACTCAACATCCCTGGGTCCGCCATGACGGCCCACAGGTGGGGCTCCGAGAGGTGTGTTGTGCACAGAGGAGTGGTCAGTGATCGATGTTAATCCATGGTCCTTTTTCAGGTTTCTGTAAGAATACAAAAGACATATTTGAAATAATTTTGAAAAACATTTATATATCCGAACATTTGAAAGCTTGTTTATCGCTCCGGTTTATTGCAGAGCTTTTCTTAACATCAGTTTTGAAGGAAAAAAGGCATGGAAAAACCTTTCAAACAAGCAAATGATTCTGCATGTTTGTGTTTTCTTTAAGTCAAGATCTTTTATTAACAGATCCAAGCCATCTAGTCAGCTATTCTTAACTTCTCCCTCTTGGTTGTTTAGCATAGTCAAAGTTTATACAGTTAACCACCCCTGAAAAACCACTGACAGAGCTTTTATTTATAATCAGTCGATTTCAACAAATAAGCTCTGTGTGAAACCAAAACATGCACATTTCATATTAACCCCTCCCCCACTACATTTTAACACCAAACAAAAGAAGTTCTCTCTTTTCTAACACAGTCAGACTCATTGAGCGAGGCCGAGTGTGTTAGAACAAAGGGCTCAGCAGATGCAACTTTGTTTGAACAGCAGCAGCTGCCATCCAGCCCACATCATCCAGAGATTTTCAACCAAACTACCCGTCCTTATCACTCTCCTCAGCCACTGCAACACACTAACCAATCAGGGGCGAGCACTGATGGGACATCTTGGCAGCTGGAATAGTCAACAGCACCCCTGTTCAAAGTATTGTCTCAGCACAAAATTCTTAAAATCTTAATGCGTTTCTGTGTGCAAGATGCAATGAAAAATAAACTTCTGCTACAACTTTCCCCTCCACCAAATTTAGTTGTACCTGATTTCCTCTGTTCTACCACAAGCATTCTCAAATTCAAAAACTTCACCAGCCTTGCTATGTACAAATGTAAAATGTTCTGATTTAATGATTATATCACAATTATTGACATCTCAACCAAACAAACTGATCCAGGACAGATGTACAAAAGAAGAAGCGGCACAAAAGATTCCCAACGACTTTTGCTTTACTGCACAGGCCTGGGCTGAAAATTAAAAGTGGCTCCTTGTGGCCAGTACAGAATAGCCATTGAGTGAACGGGAAGGCAACAGGGCGGCCATTAGCATGACAGAGGATTACTGTAAAACAATCTTGGTGCAGCCTCGGGCCGCTCTGTGGGAGCCTCTTCAGGGCCAGCAGCAGCCCCTCTGTCTGTTGTTGTGTAAATGGTGGTTAACAAGGCCTTTCTTCCAAATCTCCCCGAACCATAAACACACTCCCTGCTCAGACAGGAAGACAGGTGCTCCTACACTTTCACCATGGTATAAGAAGCATGGCAGCTACTATCACATATGAACATTAGATTCTCAGTTTATATGGAACCTTAATGAAGGGGTGTGCATTACCTTGAGTCTGACGAAACAAAACATATCGCAATATGAATGTCATGATTTGATATATCACAATATATCCCTATACTAAAGCAAATCGATTATATATTGCAATTTATCAATAATAACAATCACTATATATAACAATCTATTCTTAAACCTAATGTGAAGGGCTGAAAAGTAACAAAACTTAGACATGGAGTCTTGTTTTATCATAATGGCAATGGCTTTGGTTAACGTTTATATACTTCAATACAGCCATTTTCAGAATAAAAACAAACATGGACAGCAAGAGTAAATATATTGCCCTTACGCTATTGTGGTAATATAGATTAGGTGATTTGTGAAATTCACAAATAATTAATTGTAATCTGTAGGTCAGTAATCGCCTTGTTCCAAAGAACTCTGTATCTCTATCTTATTGAACAAATACAATTCTTTACTTTTACTATGAGGAGACTTTTTGTGGTTATCAGCCTTGAGTAAGCAATGAAATATTGTCTTGTTACATCACTTCCTGCATTTCAGTCACAACAGAAGAAGAAAAGTTTCGGTACACAGCACAGTATGCGTGTGGCAGGAAAGTGTAGTGGTGTAATTTCACAGGCCCTGCAGCACGCTACTATGAAGGAAACTGATTTCCTGTGAGCCACACACTGAACTACAATAGAGTAAAGTATGAGCAGAGTCAGGCATCTACCTCCTAGTGTGTGCTGGAGGCTGCATCATTGTTTTAAGCTATAGTTAGTCATCTGTGAGATAATTACAAAATGCAATTTGCTTTAACTATGTACAGAATAATGCAACATAATTTGAGCGATTAGGATTCCTCAAACACAACATACCCAGTCTTGAGCTTATGTTTAGGACATACTGTGCCTACCTTATAGTTTAGACCTGAACCTGTTACATAATCAACTTCCTCCATTTGCCGTTTCAGCTGTTAATATTTTGTGCTTCTCTCAAAAGTCAATGCTCATGTTAAATGCATTGCAATTGCTTTACAGTAACACCAGATAAGATATTGTAAAGTCATCATTTCCCTAATGTGGGCACAGTGGAAAGAATTAGGGGTAGAATCCTATAAAAGCAGTTGAAGTTTGTGATGGAATATCAACTCTACTAAAATGCTTACAAACACAAATTAAGATAAATTGTGTTATGTCATGTATATTTTTATTCCATTATTTTACTTTGGGCCCAGTCAAATCCATTGCCCCCAAAGGAAGCACAGGTCTGGCACTGAGGCCCAGCTGTCAGCGCAGAGGAATTGGGTGAACGGTCAGTGTGCCGCTTTAGACACCAAATCGCATCAAAGGATGAGGCACTTACCACGCCCCTCCCCCATGACAACACACCACACGTGGGCAAGAGGGAGTCAATACATGGCTACAGCGATGGGATACAGAGCTGAGCTTGAGAGGTACCGGAGCTAAATATAAAAGAATGCTCATGGGATGGTGAATCATTCTTTCATGACAAACTCATACTACATTCTAGCTTCTAAGGCGAGTACCGTATTTTTCGGACTATAAGTCACATCTAAAATCATTACATTTTCTCAAAAATCAACAGTGCGCCTTATGTATGACCTTTGGCTGAACAATGTTGAGAGGGATCCGGGCATGTTTGATGCCAAAATCACCCAACTGTTAAACTTGTATTTTTGTGTTAGCTACAACTGAGAGTTATTGTAAATTACCTGAATAAAGTTCGATTTATCCGACACACGTTTTGTTTCGGTTATTGCGCCTTATGGGTGGACAATGACAGCAATTGACATTATTTGATACTGCGCCTTATAATCCGGTGCGCTTTATAGCCCGAAAAATACAGTATTATGATTTAAAATGTTAATTAATTCTCATACTCAACAAGGATCAATGGATCCAAAAATATAGACAGAAATGTGAACTCTGGATAGCACACTACACAACCTGAGGAATTTAAATCTGACCACACTGTGTGATGGTATACACATGTCTGAGCAAATATCAGGGTCCGTGAGATAATGTCTCAGTAAATTGTACTGTTAGCTGAAGGTAGTGCTACATGTATTTTTCTGCATTTGCAAAACTGAGTAAGGGGATTTGGTAGAGACTGTCCCAGTAGACCTCCTCTGCTGTTGCTGGAGCGCTCTCTTTACTACAGACTGGGCGACCAAGATTCCAAAATATCAGACACATTTGATAGCAGTCCCAGCTGGTCTTTGGTCGTATGACGGTTTGAGGTTTGATATTTGTCCCTGTCCCACTTTGAAACCTACCTATGAGTACGACTCAAGATTTCACCCAAGATCAAAATCATGCAGTTGACACTCAAGCTTTGTATGTCATTTATGTGTGTTTGAGTAGTTTAGCAATTTCTTTGGAGCCCCATTTAATCCCTCCTTACTGTTACAACTCCTACTGGTCAGCCTCCACACACGTGGACAGGAGGATTTACCCAATTGCAACAATGTGCAATGTTTTAGAAGAAGCAGATGGCAAATTTAGTTGACATGAAACCTGATAAAAACTGAAATCTGGATCTGGCTCCAAGAAAATCATGATATAATTTTTTTGGCATATTTTTCCTTACCCTTATAAACACTGCATCAAGTTAATATTAAAAGCCTGTATACAGTACACACTTAGTTGACAAATGGCTCTTTGCATTAGTGGTCAGAGCGCAGGCATCACGTGAACTCTGGCCACGTCACAACCTGATTAAAAGTGTAGAAGACTGAACTAGTCAGGAACAACTGTGATCCACTGGCCAACATGAAAAATGCTGAAACGATGAACAATATTATGTCCACTTTGCACCCTTAAGGGAATAGACCAACAATCAGATTCCACTTTAACACCCTTGCTGCAATTTAAGACAAGGTAAAGTCAGATTTCCAGTTCTACAAATTGCGTGCGGAAACCAATTTCAGATTTTCAACAAGCCCCCATTAAAATTTGTACATTGTATTTCAGATTACAGTAATGCATTTACTATATTTGCCACAGATCTACAGGTCCTAAACAATAAAGCCTCCCCCCTCTTACATAATCATCTATATAATCATGATTAACCTCACCACAATTACATTACATAACCTCAAAACTCTTTCCATTTATATGCGCAACAGCATTCACCCTTAATTTGAAACACATTCAACCAAAAATCATCATACACTACATTATGCAACAACATTTTCCAACTTTAGCAAAAATTGAAAACATCTTTTGACATTAACATACCCCCTTTCAGACAGTAATTTCTCATCACACCTTTGGATAATACTAAGTGTGTATAAAAAGCAGAGCTATTCCTGACCTGGTGTGGGCCTGGTTGTGTTGGGGGCAGATGATTTGAGTCCAAAGGAAAGTGATGGGGGTCAGCAGTGTGGCTTCACACACAGGACCACACTGATGCTTATCAAAGGCTTTTGGCTACACACTTCACGTTCTATATTAGGGATGTACTGATACAACTTTTTTGAAAACCGATATAAATACGAGTACAATAATTTCAGTACTCACCGATACAGAGTTTACATACACATCAGTATCATGGTTATTAGCCATATCCTAGTTATGGCAGTATACGGGATAAACCGTTTACATGTGCACTGAGAAACCGGGACACTCATATCCCCGTTTACATGACCAAATGTAGTATTCCAGTTTCTTGACAATCTTACAAATGCGAAAGCGCAAAAATTCTATATTAATTAATGAACCAGGAAAAATACAACCAGAATATTATACTGTGGTTAATGCAGGTTTGCACAGATTTGTTACTATTTACTGAAACAATGACATGGCTAATTTACATATACTATAAGTGGAAAAAAACAATAAAACAGCTTGTTCCTTCTTGTGCCCTGATGCTGTCAGCTTGTGTCAGACTTAACTCAGTAGAATATAGGTGTTCTTTCTGTGGCAGAGGGATGTGCTGCTGATGATGAGTCTGCTCTGTGCATATATCACGTTAGAAGTGGTTCATGTTAAACTTTTCAAAGATTATAGCGGGTCGTGTGTGTGTGGGTCGTGCGTTCAGCGCAGCTCTTTGTCAATTCCCTCATGCCTATTTATTTAACGCCGTCTTGTTTAGGAAAAAGCAGTCAGGGCTACAGCACTTTTCACATGTTTTGACTTAAATCTGCACAATTTGACTAAAAGTCCAGTGCCGCCTCCTCTCTGCCCTTGTGTGTGGTGCTGTCTACCCCGCTCCACCTCTCACTCCCCCTCCCTGTCTGATCCAGTTCCTCACCTTTTCTCCTCTTCTGCTTCTGATCATCATAATCCAACTTACGGAAAGCTAATGACTATTTTCTTAAAATTTATGAGTAAAACTTAAGTTCTAATTTAGCGCAAGGACACTGCACATGTTCGTGTTTGTGCCATAAGTGGTAAGTGCTTTAGGTTTAATAAATTGTACAAACGAATTCTAAACTAAATGTGGATTATTGGTCCTATTAACACAATAAACCTGTATTGATCCTTTATAACTGTCTATGTTTTCAATAAGAAAATGGAGATCAACCCCCCCATAAATCACCCAGTCCTATGGATAAATGTTTGTGTTTTTATTTGCCGCTCATGTTTTTAAAAAGAACAATGTACATTTGTTTTTTTGAAAACAAAATGAATTTACATCGGCATTTTCTGAACAACAAATGGCACTTATGTTAGGCCCAGGTGGAATCCATGAATATGGTAGCAGCTTTAACTAGGTTTAATTAATTTGTTTATTTTGAATGCTGAAGACAAAAGAAAAAAAATACAAAAATATATAATTACGTAATCCGGTATGTTCAAAAAGGAGTGGCAAGAAGTTTTAACAACTTTATGTTGCAACTCAAGTGTTAATTTCTGGGAAAGCTGAGTAATAATCAGAACATGTTAGTCATTAGGTGATCTTCCCTTAAATAAAGGAATAGTAATTTTGACATGAACAAACTGTACAAGGAAGCACGTGCAAGAGGAAATGGATTGTATTACCACAAAAGAGGATGTGTCAAATATCTAATGTGTAATTTCAGTGATGACTAATGCCAAACAAAATGGCAGAATATTGTATAAAGTTACAAAGACAGGCACAAGAGGAGAGGAAGAAAAGTGACCAAAAGCTTAATCATTCATGGTCTAGTCCAAAAACTGCAGTAAAAATGGGCTTCAACATAAGGGTTTTAATGCTGACTTAACTCAATATAAGTGAGCCACTCTTGCAAAATTAATGTGAATGAAGTCTAGGGTAAAATAATAGAGCTATAATCCGCAAAAGATACATTTTACTGACCGTATTTTTAGAAGTTGTGTTCCACATTTAGTGGAATATTACCAGTCATTTCAACAAAATTGACATTTTCAGAATATTTGTGTTGATTTGTAAACTGAAATGGCAAAACGATACATGTGTAAAAAATACAGATGATATGAAGGGACATTAGCTAAGGTAAGTTTCACTTCAATTGCCATTAAGCTGTAGTCTTCAACATTTTTGTTATACTTCAGGTCAACAGATGGAAGCCTGAGGCCTATGAAATAATCTTTGGTCCCCAGTACATGGTTTGATTCCTAATCTAAAAGCATTAACCCACTATATTTTTTTTATTTCTTTAATGACATGGTCAATCAATAGCTTGTATAATTTAAGGTTTGTATAGCTGACAGACAAAAAACAAAGCCTGTTATGGAGGTGCCAACAATAACAGTGATTGGACTATGGCCCGTGCTGACAGTTTTACAGTACAACATTGACGAGTGACAGGAGAAGGGTGTGGTCTGAAAGTTCGACATGATTTACAGCACAATTCTGAGCAGCTGTGGCACGTGCACTTTAAGTCACCAAGATGAAGCCAGCAGCAATAATCAACTCATCTTATAAAAACTGACAACTTAGATTACATGTGTTCCTTTGTAACTTTTTACTTTTGACATGGTACAATAAACAAACCTACTGCCAAGGGTCTGATAAACAGCAGCAGAGTACAAATGTTCAAAGATTAACTGTTTTAAAAAAGATGGGAGACTATGGTCACCGTAACCTTAGTAAATGTACAGTGACTTGTAATTATTGTAGCAGAGGTAACAAGCTTTTGAGACATTTTGTGATGTGATATTTTTCTCATTGATTATAATTTGTGACAAAGTTTTACAGTATCTTATTACTTATTACTTGAAGGATATATTAGAGCCACATAACACATTTGGATCACATTTGGATTTATGTCCTTCAAACAAACATTTTGTCTCGTCTCTGTACTGTAGTATCGGACAGTATTATACAGAGGGCTATCAGTCAGATTTTTTTTTTTTCCCCAGCGATGCACTGGAAACAAAGGAGCTCATTGGTCACCCTTCATTTTGAACTAAATGGATTTTCTCACACTACAGTTCAGTGCCTAGCTCAGTGATTCTGCAGAAATCCGTAATGTTTCAGTACCCTGTGATATCCTTTCCCTTTTCTTTGTGAGTTGCCATATTCGTTTTGATATTGACAAACCATGCATGTAACTGACTGGCAAATCGGCCTATCTGAACTCAGGGAGATTCAATTATGACCACTTCATAAAAGTAATGGAGAAGTTGATATTCTAGACACCGAGAGGTTAAAAGGCTTTTTTGCACAAACATCTTGGCATCTGTAGACTTTTTAATGTGTTTAATTGCATCACCCCCTTCACTTCAGACTTCTCACAAAACTGCAACTCCGTCAGTTCAACTTAAGGCTACAAAGAAAGCACAAAGTCACAAGAGCAGGAGATGAGCCCAGAGCAACAGAACAGAGCAGGAGAGTTTGCTGTTGAGACTTTGGCAGCTGAACTGTCTGTAGCCTCCAGGCTTTACTACAGGAAATCTCTGCCATGTCAACACTGCCACGCTTCCTCTTAGCTCCGCACACAGAGAAAAAGACACAACAAAAACCAACCCAACAGCTCTGTAGTACAAGACAACCTTTAAGTGGTAAGCAATCCGGAGGTTTTCCTTTTGGTGAACACGTGCACAGCCACCCACCTCCACAATATCTCCCAGGATCTAAAGCCACTATAATTTATACCTTTGTTCGCAAATGGAGGACAGTGTGCGGGGAGCTTGGGCTGTGTGTGTAATTATGCTCAAGTGTAGGGGATGCAAGCCTTGTGTTTGGGGCTGGGATTTGGGCCCGGAAGGAAGGGGGGGGTAGGTG
>KN503570.1:0-11195 GCA_000787155.1 Scartelaos histophorus | reverse complement strand
GGAATCTATATCTATTTTTCTCATTTCTATTGAACCATTATCCGCAATTTCATTTTAATTGTAATATTGTGCAGCCCTACTTCACTGAACTTTTATAGCTGTTTATTACAATTTCCTGTTACTTAAAATTCTAACTTCTACAAAAACTGTTTGTGAATAACAAAGGTTTACCACATTTCTATTGAACCATTCCCCTTCTACAGAAGCCTGTAGAGGCCTCATCACAACCCCCACCCCACTATAATCAATCACAGCTATTGACATGCTCCTTTAGGACCAATGGGACAACAGGGTCTGGACCTCTTCCCCTGAGATTGGTTACTTCCCTATGGCAGCCCCGCCTGCTCCTTTACCAACCACCAATTAACTTCAGAGCTAGTCCCATAAAGACGCAGGGTAACTTCTCTTTTGGGACAGGCACACAACGGCCCCCTCTCTGTACATCATCAGTAGAGCTCCTGTGAATAGATTCAGGGTCAGGGGTAGTCTTTATACAATTATTAATTAGGACCCAACTCCATGAAAAATTACACACTAAAGAGGGCAGAAGCAAGGAATAAGGTAGCATAACAAGTAGTGTTCAGTAGATGTGCTATAGGAATCCGATGAAACGTTAACATAACCAGTAGCAAAGCCAAGAATTTAACCAGGTCCAAGAACCAGGACAAAATGGGAACATCTCTAAATGAACACAAACAAACAAGGATTTAAGAATATACAATAAAAACTCAGTTTCAAAATGTCAAAAGAAAATAGTTTCTCATACAGAATTTCTATTGTGCTGGCTTGCTTTGCTGTGTGGCTTAACTGCACTAGTTTTCCACACATGTAGACAATATGACTCCATTTTACCATCCTCCACGACCTCACATCCATCTGCATTTTCCCAGTTCCGTGTTGCCTTCATGAGCAAGCAGCACTTAACCTTTCATCAGCCATGATTCACTGGAGAGATGCTGCTGAAAACAAGGGAGCGCTGGAGGAGGCCACATCAGCGCCATTACTGCACTGTGTTCAGTTGGTACCATCTCCAAATCATAATGCAACAGTAAGTGCTCAACTCAAACTTGTATGTTTGGTGGAAATTAATTTTATTCAACAACTGGGATTTTGTGAATTGACTGAATAGGTCCTTGTAGAATTTTAGTGCTTTATATCACACAATCTACCCAGACCTGCATGGGACAAAATAACTTGCTAGCATGGACAGTGCCACGCAATGTGGCTTATTGGTTGTGTGGCAGCAGCTGTACAGGTCGCTTAGGCGCAAGAATCCATCTTGCTATGCAAGATTATAAAAAGGTCCTAGAACTCTTCAAATCACAAATCTAAATAAAAGCTTAAAGGTTAATATAAGCAGGCATATGGTATAAAGACAAATTAATATCACAATAGGCATGAAGGTGGAGTGGCAACTTCAGAGGACAACATTGCACCCTTTACACTTTCTTATTTATAAACCAATTGAAGAAAAAAATTCTTACATTTTTATTCTTAGGGTCTTATTGCGGGTAAAAGAGAATTCAGACTTTATACCAAAACTGAAGTGCATTTGGTACTTTAACTTCATTTATAGGGTATAGTTGCTGTGCTGGGAACACAAACATGCATTTTCAACTCCAACTGCACATATCATTTGCCCGATTTCGTATTTCTTGCCCACCTACGACAACTTTGGGTTTTAGAGTAGAGAAGGATGAAGGAGGAAAAACAGGATGTGACACAAGCGAACAGACGCAGGGAGAGGTCAAGGAGAGATTAAAAGACGCACACACACATGCGCGGGTCAGAGATGTACTTGACAGGCCGTCTCCTCGCCAGCGCAGAAAACACATACTGCCCACACAGATACTTGAGGCGCATTATGGCCAGCTTTCGCTTCTAGGCACAGCTCCTGAGGTCCAGAAGGCCTTCGCTGCAGGGGGAGGACGGGGGGATGGGGTGAGTGTGAGTGCGGAGGAGGAAGAGTTAGAGCCAGGTGAGAAGAAGAGAGAGACACAGTGATGACACTCAGTTTTGAATGTCACAGCAGCGCTAAAGACCCCCGCTAACCTTTTGGCTGGAAATGAGAGGCGGTAGATGGAGGGAGGCAGAGAGAAAGAGGGAGGAGGAGGGGAACAGACAGCCAGGCAGAGATGCACAGAGCCTGGGCAATCGTGGGTGGGTGTGGGGGTCTGTGGAGGTGGAGCGATGGATGATGAGATGAAAGAGGAAAACAACAGCAGCACTTCTCATCTGCGCTAACAGATCTGCTAGCCCTGACAGTGATGAAACCAGACAAAATGGCCACCAAACAATCACCAGCATTGTGTCCGGTACTCAACACCAATGGGTTTGAAAAAGCTCAGTTCTCAGGCCAACTAATGGACGCCCTGTCCATTAGTTGCTCACCTGGCATAAGGAAGCAAGGACTTCTGCAAAGTGGCCCAAAAGTCCAAAAGTGAGGCTTCAAACTGCTACAGGGCAGTGGCTGGTGGCTCATTAGGTAGCACGTGTACCAAGTATTGCAGTGGGTTTTACTACAGGCTTGAGACTTTTAGCTCCACTTAAGTTACTTTTAAGTAAAATTTTGTAAATTATTTGAGGAAAAAATGTCATCAGTTAATTAAATTTCTAAGCACAATTCTCTCCATTTAAGACAATGCTAGTTCCTCCCCTCACATTCAGACATAAACCACTATATTTCACCAGGTTCTAACTGTTGGCAATTATGTTATGATAATTCCACACTTGCAAATATGATTAGACACATTTTATAAGCTATTCACTCTGAGAAAAGTAAAATGTGGCTTGCGTCACTAGCATGCAAGAGCAAAGGCAGATGGTACATGACTAAATGTTTGCTAAAGTAAACTTTGATAAGTGCAAGTGCATTTCCATTTACCAACACGTACATTGTGTAGCTGTGGCTCTACTTCTCACTAGGACACTTAGCTGGAATTTTTTTCATTTGTCACCAGTCAGACCTCATGGGATTCTGTTAATAGAAAGAACTGCTGCTGATTTAACTAAGAATAATGAGTTCAAAGACTCTACAATAACTATTTTAGTACACTCATCCTTGTTATGTCAAAAATCTTCTTTGGCAATGTGTGTCAATCTTGGCACAAAATTCAGTCATTTTATTTAACAAAAACAGATAAAACAAATAAAACAGATTTTGCATATAATTGCTGATAATAATTTAACTTGGCACAAGGGCAAACCCAAATTTCTTTTCAAGGCCAAATATTTTCTGTTCTTTTTTTAATCAATAATTGTGACAGTGAAAACAGGCAAAACTGCTGCAATTACGGTGTGAAGCTGAAATGTTTCAATGTCTTAGACACTGAGAATTTGGCTTTGATGCATGCCACAAAACCAACCAAAAAGGCAGTCTCAAGTAAATTGTTTTGATGAAATTGTAATAAACTAAGCACTAGAGATGCGTGGCACTTCACAAAGACAAAATAAAGTGAGACTGCAACAAAGTACAGGGTCTCAGATACAATGGTTGGTGATATTGTTTCTTAAAACTTGCAGTATAACCAAGTCAAGGGCAATGACTCTCAATATTACCAAATATAACTGTAAATGCTCAAGTTTAAAGGACACATTACTTTAAAATAACTGCCAGGAGTTGGAACTACAAAAAATGAGGTTCTACGTTGATGACTAGTCCGGACAGGGCAAAGCTATAGACCGCATCCAAAGTTAAACCACAAGAAAAGGCAAAGGACAAACGAGACAGAAGACCAAATAGTGCTGAACATCTGTTGTG
This sequence comes from Scartelaos histophorus, assembly GCA_000787155.1. Classification (NCBI taxonomy): domain Eukaryota; kingdom Metazoa; phylum Chordata; class Actinopteri; order Gobiiformes; family Gobiidae; genus Scartelaos; species Scartelaos histophorus. The sequence continues at coordinate 7,435 of KN503570.1, read as the reverse complement.
TGTGTGTGTGTGTGTGTGTGTGTGTGTGTGTGTGTGTGTGTGTGTGCGCGCGTCTTTGTGCTTGTGTGTGGTCGGGCCTCTTATCTCTCTCTCTCCCCCTCTCTGTGGCCTGCTAAACATGACTAGCTGCCATCTTGGCTCACAGACACAAGGTGGTGGGGGTAGCAGCTCCTGGCTTTAACGGGAAAAAATGAGCACCGCACTTGTGTAACACCAACTTTGGCAAATGTGCATAAAACCATCGGGTGAATGCGGAAAGGTGAAGGTAATCTAGACAATCTGTCCTAAAATCCAGTGCGTCAGATAAAACGAGTTGTTATCAGATCTGCGCAGAGTCCGGCAAAGTTGCGTGAGAGCAACAACGATTATGCAAGTTGACCACTTACTCCATGCATAATGGAGAAAGCGCAAGATCTCTCAGTCTTCTACACAAAATACAGAGAAACGAAGTACAGATTTGGACCGAGTAGGTTTATGCGCAGACGAGACTGGATACATGCGCCAGTAAATCAGCAGGTGTGTGGACAGTTTCTCCTCGTCCGAACCGAGTAACAAGTGTAGCTGAGGTGGCTGCCAAAGTTAACTATACACTTTTCAGTGTAATGCAATACACAAACACTGAAACAAACGCCAAAAATGCGGAAAGGTACTGCGTGTAATGGGTCCCACTTCCAACACAAACTAAAGCGTGCTTTCCTTTTGCCTCCGAGCTACAGTCGCCCGTAAGAGCGCAGGGAACAGATTAGAGGCTAGCACAGGGGGCTACAAAGTGGTCCACACACACACAATGAGGACAGTTGCTAACAGCTAGCTGAAGTTATGTGCCCTAGCGCTGGGCTAAGCTCCAGCGGCTAGCGCTGCTAATTAGCTTATCAGCGGCATTACGCACGGCGTTCCGGATCGACAAACTAGTCGCTCATCTGGCAAATCTCCGAGAATCGGTGATCTCGAAAGTTTATAGCAATATCTGGACTCTAGGATCATTTATCGTTCCTTTAAGTTTAGTTTCATGAACTGATGAGCGATGGGACAAGGTTAAAAACACGGCTGCATCAGAGGAATGACCGCCTGGCCTCATAACTCCCCCTACTCCACTGCTCCGTCCTGGCGTCCACCAAAATTGGCCACTACTATACGCACTTTTCATTCTGCAACTTGAACATTTTACACAGTTAAAACATAATTCACTCATTTTTACAATGAGTGCCTTTATTTGCCCCGTGTACGCATTACTTTTGGACATATCTGCTGAGTATAGTCCGCTGGGAATCTCCCTGAGCTCCGTTCATTCAGTCGCCAGTGACTCACCTCTACACTGAGCCACCTCGTGTCTCCTACAAGCTTCAACACAATTAGCTAACTGGGCTAACCAACTCTTACCTAAGCGTGGATAAAGTTAACATTTTAATCTAGACTTTGTAAGAAGTTAACCAGATAAACGTGTTGGAAAGATGCCGATTCCTGCTCTTGTTCAGGACGCATTTCTTTCCACTTTTCAAAGTAATGGGACTGTGGTGCGTGTGTGTGTGAGCGATGCAGCGGGTGGCAAAGCTAAACTTGCTATTGTTAGCATGTCGGCATGGCAGCCAGTCGAAGCTTCAATGACTTTCTACTAAAATTTGCGATTAAAATGGTACTTGGGTGTACATTAAAAGCTACAACGTGGTTCGTGTGAGTTCTGCTCTGAATGAAGCGCGTATCTCGCCAAGCCAACTCGTACAGTGGATTAGACCAGTCCGATTGCCGTGGAAAAAAGTAGAGAAAACTTGCCATTCAGATATGACTGGATTCGGTTTTAATAAGAGAAACAAGTAATTTACCAAATTGACTAAATAAGGAGCAAAATAGAGTTTTTGCTTACCCAAACGCGCTCGGTGACTTCGGTCTTTTTATCAAATCAACTCCTCGTTGCGGGGTTAGTGTCTCCGCTGCTTGGGAAAAAATCCGCCGTGGTCCTTTTGAAATATAAATAAACAGAGAAAAAGTTCAGGTTTGATATTTTACATGCGATTTTAGTCCGGCGTGCCTCTCGAGCGCGACCTCGCCGACTAGTGTGCGTTGCTCTTGTCTCCTTTGTGTTAATTTCACTCAAATCGAGTTTAATCCGATCGATCCCCGGCTGGTCGCGCTCCCGAGTCCTCCCCTCCAGACACTCGCTCACCTTCCGCGGCCAAGGGGGGCGCGCTCCCGAGCACCTCTCATACGGATAAACAGGCGGCGTGCGCGGTCACTGACCCCGCCGTGCTCGTGTGACGCTCTCTGGGTTCTCATTTAGGGATGGGGGAAAAAACATAGGCGTCACCAAGCACAAAAAGTGGCCACATGTGCGAAATATTCAGGCTGGGTATGGTTTTACGCATACGCATGGTTCCATAGGCAGTTGCCAGGGCTATGTAGACTATTTTAGACTAATTAAAGCGAATTCATAATCAAACAACTGTAGATTAATACTTTTAATTCAAGTTTCTGTGAGGTAATAAAAGCAGTCTCCCAGGGGCAAAACACTGAAGTTTGGCGCAGAGGATCAAGTTGGGGCACAGACTTATTTTATTGAAAATCAAACAAAATTCTGTTAGAATCGTTTAAAACATCCCTAAATCAGTGAGTTCTGACAGACAGTTAACATGGATAAGTACTGGGTCAGATATACTTTCATAACACTTTTGAGGCTTTGTACAACATTTCACACTGCCAAGAGCACTCTGCATCAGTCAGGATATCCAGACCATGTGACCAGTGAAAGAGAGGTCCTACTAAAGGTTTGAAATGAGAGACTTCATATTAAAGACTCCTATCTTAAGTGAGATTTTGCATTTAAAAATATGTTCTTGAACAGAGTTGAACCCAAGACTAATTTACTCATGACTGTAATCACCCCATGCTGTGGCAATTACTCACATGCATGTTTATATAGGAATTTATTTTCAAAACTCACAAAACCATCTCTATCTTTTAAACTACCATAATTCATAATAAGTCATAATATAGTTTTTTTAATGACTGAGGTCTTTGTTACGTTTCTACAGCAAATTAATTTCTGAATTAAGTAATTTACTGATCTTGTCTTTTAAACTGTACCCTCATCCAGACTGTGTGACTTTGTGTTCTTAAGAAAAAAATGTATTTTTATTATTATTATAGGCTATTAATCAACTTAATAATGGATTTGTGGTCACATGTGGTATCATATGCAATGAGGACTAAGAAATTATATCTAAGCTGTGATGCATACCTCATTTTCAGCCATCCTTAACATTGTGCATGGGTTTTACACATATTTCCAAGCTACATCTGGTTTGATCTTATTTAAGTTTGCTTTGAAAACGAACATGCAGAGACATGACCGTTGTTGAGCCATAGAACATACATACCTTTTATACTTGTAACATTTGTGCTGTGTGGCTCATAACACACAATTTAAGACTTCCAGGCTGTATGGTGGCTGTGAAGGTCCAATCCGGCTTCGTGCAGAGATAAAAAGGGACTAAACCACATCAGAAATGAACAGTTGCATACAAACATCACTTTTTGAATCACATGCCATACAGTCTATTTAGAGTCTATTTGATGTAAATTGTTTTTGATCTTGACAGTAAACAGAATTAACCATTTTTCATTTCTGTCTTTTCAGTTGGATGTGGGACATGGGAAGGCAGCCAGGGAAGACATCAAAAGTGGATTGCATGAACAGGCCTTAACTGATCTTAACTGGTTAGTAAAATGCGCAGCTTTGAAATCTTCAGAACAAACACATAAACATAACCTTTAAGCCTAATAAATTAAGGTAGGCTATAGGCCATGCTCTTTCCTTTTGCAGTTCCTGGGAGCCTATCAAACGGAAATAAATTTCTGAAATTTAAAACCCAATAGTCCTCAAAATTAAACTGACTAATTGGCTCAAAATTTGGAGATGGGACCTGTTGTCAAATGCAGAGAAGGTAACTCACTCCCTTACTTTACTCTCACATTGTGCAAAAAATATTCTCAAAAATGGAACTCATGCATTGTTTATTATAAAATGCTAAAAGGTCTTTTCATGTTTGTATAACTGTATCAATTTTGAAATGATAAATCCTGAATTTCCTAAGAACTTTTTCAGTAGTAAGTCTACATCAAGTAATTTTCACGTTAGCAGAATGTTTGTTTAAATATGCCACTGTTTGTGAAATATGAACCATTCACATATATTTTGGTTTAAGAAATGATGTTGTATTTGACTTTTATGTTGATAAATTGTTGGCCATAAAACAGTGTAGTTGAAAAGCAGGATATCAGTAAAAGCCACCGATGAAGGCAGTGCACTACACAAATGCAAACCCCTTGTCCACACAAGTTTGATTCATTGAGCAGAGTCTGGCGACCTCCATCAGGAAATACAATCTGACGACGGCTGAAGGTCAGGAGGAGCTATTCCCTGAGCTCCGGTCCAAACGTATTAATGACTTACACAGATAAACTGTACCGGACCTAGTGATGGATTGTGTCATTAAAGGCCTGATATCTTGTGAGAATTAAAGAATAAAGTTAGATCTTTTCATTTTCCTTCATCACAATTTTTTTCAATTCATATTTTTATTCACTTCCTGTTTTGTAGTCCATGTGCCGCCAGATCAGAGGGATTGTCAACCATTGTCAAAACATTGAACAAATAAGCAGTGTGTTTGGATGAATTGTTTGTGGTATTTTTCAAGTTAAGAGACTATAACTCGAGTGCACCAATCCAGACATAAGCATGAGTAAGTAAGTATTGGTTATAAACAAAAGTACATTTCAGACCCTGCTCTAGTTCCAAAAATACTTGACTTAACCCCAGATAAAGTTTTTATTTTATTGTAAAATATTGTGTTACTTTTCTATTTGCTGAATTGTTAGTTTGAGTACAAGGGAAACATTTACTTTACTATCAAAATAATAACACACCACAATCTTTTTTTTTTCAAACACTGTATTTTCCATCTCCACATAACCAACAAAATGACATTTTTGTTTAGAATGTTTTATTATAGTTTATCGTGATAGCATTTTTAGCATATTTTTTCTTTTTTTTATGTTTTATTTTTTCCCAAAGAACAAACACAGCAAATAACTTTGTTGAAAGGGGAGGTAGGGGCAGGAAGTAGAGGAGGAGAGAGGAGGGCCACAAAGATTAGATAGATCGATCCATAGATGGTTAAATATAAATGCGTTGCGTTTGGCTGGTTCCTCCCCCGTTCACCCCTCAAAATCCACACATACGCACACACACTCACACTACATGTCGCTTTACAAAGAATAACCATTAGTCAATAACTGTCTGAATATATTGTAATTAAAAATAAAAGTAATAGAAACATATAGCCGACAAAACATGACAAGTTTTCACACAGTTTTGTATCGCCCTGCAGTGAAACTCTCAACTGTTAAGCATAAAGAGGACGCGTTTTAGTATAACACCAAAAATGCTTTACTATACACTTCTTTATGTTGCGTGTATGCGGGCTACATGTGTGTGTGAGCATGGAGAGGACAGGGTTTGCACATGTGAATTTTTTAAAATGCCCCAAATCATTAAATCTATCATGAGGAAGTTCTCTATGGCTAAATATTACGCTATGCTCAGACTATAATCCAAACTATTTATCAGATATTGTTACTCATTCCAATACACCTTCGTTATCTAGCAAAACCTATGTGGTCTGAACCTAGCCAAAGCTGTGTCTATATGCAATGCAATGCCAACTAGCTAGTTAGTGGTAAAACGCCTTATTTGCATAAAGAAGGTACATTTAATACATTTAATTTTGCAGCTGTCCATATCTCTTTCCGTGGGGCAGAGTTAAGGCAGACAGCTGATCCGCTTTGAGTCAGATTTTTGTGGGACAAAACAGATAAGAATAATTTTCCTTCAACAAAATACAGGTAGACATGTAATTTGGCATTAAAATTGATATAGAGCTAATGAGAAGAAAAGAAGGTTGAGGAGCAGGTGGAAGGTAAAGATGCACTATGTACCTTTCTCAACTCTATGTAAATGTTGTGGCTTTGCCTGAAATGTTCCACAGTAAAACATTAAACGTGTATTAACAGGTGATGCCACCATTTCAAGTTATAGATCAGATTTCTGGAGAGGCGATGTCGCTCACAGTAAGAATGTATTTCAAGGTATTTTAAACCACAAAAACAACTATAATTGAACAAAAGCAAAGTAGACAAGTAATGCCATACTGTGGAACATTCCAGACACAGCAATAACATTTGCACAAAGACAAGCAGGGAGCACACCGCCACCAGAAAAGTTACATATTGCACCTTTAAATTTCAGCAATAAACATGAATACGTACATTAGGAGGAAGCAAAAACAATGCGGTTATGCATCAAGCGCTAGACAGTATACATATCATAGCGGTCGGCTAATTTTACAGTGGAAATTCAGGCTTTTAAAATGGATGAGCCTTGATATTTGCAGTTGAACCTCATCAGGGACTTTGAATACCTTAATATCGCCAAGGTAACAGCTTCATAACAAAAAAAAAGACATTTAAGTTTTAAACTGTTAACAAGCTGTTTCAAGGTGTCATTTCCCAGTTCTGGTGAGGATATCCAAATAAGCTAGACTTCATTCAAAAAGCTACGTGAAACTAAAGAGCCATATATACACAGAAATGCACCTGATAAATATAGTTATCAAAAAGAAAAATCTCTTAGTTCCAATCTTTTTCCCTCTTCTTTACTTCATGTTGGCCACCACTGTGCTCAACATCGCCCCCTAAACGTTTCCAAAAGACATCCATTTTCAAACAGTTTGGTCATTTATTCTCTTAAAACACTTTTTGTAAGCCACATCCAGTTTATATAGTGTTCTTTAAATACAAAACAAAAACATAACAATAATTATAAAGGGGAGAGACAAAAAGCATCACATTGTTGGTAACTCATTCCAAAGCCTTTAGATAAAACTGACTGACATTTCTCAATATACCTACACATGCACACAGGCACAGCATGTAAACTGGACAAGTTGTAGCTCGCCTTGCTATCGACATGGCCGCGTCACTTCTTTTAAAATGAATAGACACAACATAGCGCTGCGGTTTTTAATTCGGTACAGTCAGACCTGTGTCATACACCGGAAAAGCCACTGAAATTTGAAAACTATGGATTAATTATGACGATAATGCTGTAACACCTCCAGCAACAAGCAAAAACTCTGCAGCATTTTAATACAGGTTAAAATCTAAATTTGAATAAAATGGTGAATGAATTTGGGGGCGGGGTCTGAAGTTGGCTTTGTCCTTGTTAAGACTACATATGTTACGCTGACTGGGACGCAAAAACTACAAAAATATACAAGGAAATAGGAACAGAGATGGGTGAGAGAAGTCAATGGACAAACTGTTAATGAGCCTGGACAGTTCTGTAGAAACGCAAGGGAGGGGTGGGGCAGGACAATGGATG
>KN503569.1:19352-31305 GCA_000787155.1 Scartelaos histophorus | reverse complement strand
ACTGAACCCGGACTATTCTGTCATTAAACAGTCAGGGGCAGAAAAAAACACTGAAATTTACGAGAAAAGGAAAATTAGGAGAAGAACAAAGCCGCAGGATTCATGTGTACAAACAGGGAAGAATGGGAGGAAGTGGAGAGGGCAGAGCTGCAGCTGCAGTTTAGACCAAGACAAGACTAAGGTGGTTCGGAAGCTGATGTGATAGAAAAACGATGCCGTTATTATATACGGTAATTTAGGTTGTACTGGGTTATCACATGAATTTTCCTGTTACTTTGCACTCAAATGTGTATTGGCCTTTTGCCCAGAATTCTTCAAAGCGCCTTGTGTTGTTGCCCAGACAAAGCTTTTTAGACTCAACTGGTTTCTCTTTTGTCGGTGCAGACTGACAGATGAGGCCCTTTAAATGACTCTTTTCTGATCTGTTGTGTTAGTGAGGAGGAAACAACATTATATATGGACTTGTTTTGTGTCATTAAAATATGTTTAAACACAAACCTTCTGATGTCACACCACATGTGGCAGCAAATATGTTAGAAGACCTTCCAGAGGAAACACTCTGAGGGAATGAACACAAAGGGCCGTTGGATTGTGTGAAATTAACTGTTTATTTTTCCCCTATCCGTGGAGCTAGCTGTGGGCATTTTAGATGCTGCAGGTTTTTTACACCACATGTGGCAGCAAATATGTTAGAAGACCTTCCAGAGGAAACACTCTGAGGGAATGGACCATTTTCATCAACCAACATTAGAGCAAAGTGAGAACAGGGTCATTTCTGTTCCCCTGGCTCCCCCTGGATGCTGCTGTGATGCTGCAGGACACAGAGAAACTCTTCCTCTAATGATGTCACAGAGTGGAGCAGCTTTGAGAAAGTGATGGTTGAAAATATGATGGAACCCCAACATGTGGGTGCTGCTACCTTCAAGCTGCAGTTGTCAAAGTCATTTCCACTCTCCTCTGTCCTGTCTCGGCTGCAGTTCTCCCAGAGACAGACCTCCACATTGTCCTTTGTGCAAAGCTCTTCTGATGGGGTTTGTTTAGTCGGATTCTTCACATGTCTCACAGACGTGTTGTCACTCACTTCAGGGAAGCATCCACTGTTTTTCCTCCGCCCTCCAACCTGCTCCAACCTGAATCCAATATGGCTACTTCTGTTTATGGGAGATGCACAGAAATATAATCTGACAAACCATTCAAGAGTCACATTTCAGAACATGTTTATACTGATCTAAACTACAGGATTAGCTGTTTTCTGCAGAATATGACAGATTTTGAAGTTTGTGGAGAAAATTACTTCAAAATGTCAATCTTGCGGTTTGCTAATTACATCCATTCAGTTATTACTCACTCATGTTTGACTGGTAGGTTTACAGTTTAACATTACTGCAAACAGTGTCAGTAAAAGTATGATGTTTAGAGCAGAGTTCAGACTTTGGAAGAATAAATTTGGAATATTTTTTGTGTTTAATGACATGGATGCTCCTAAAAAACTCGAAAGTTGCGATCAAGTCAGTGTGAGGAATCAATATCGTCCTCATTTATTTATTATAATTTTTAATCACATTGCACAGCACTAATATTAAGTCAATTCCAGTTCTCTAGGTTTAATATTTTGTATGGTTTGGTTTTATTTTTAAAGGCATAGACAAACTTTATTGATCCATAAAGGAAATGACTTGGCCACAGTAGCTCAGACATCATAATATTTGATAACAACTAACACTAAAAAATATAAATGGTAATAATAAATTCTAAATCAGTAGCAATGTTTTTCTGGTCCTGCAGTTATAATCTCCTTGCATCAGTCCAGTTTTGTGTGGCTGTAAATGCAGTGAGATAAGTGTGGTGTTGTGTCTAAAGTGTTCAGATGAAACAGACCTGAGCCAGTTCAAAGGGTTAATGTTGTGTCTAAAACAGGACTCAGGTCATGGCAGGAGTAATGTTTACAGCAGAGAAGGGCAAAATAAAGGCACCATAGGCGCTATAGTGGACTAGTATTTGTGAACTTACGCTTTAAAGTTTGATATTTCACAGTTTACGTTATTGTCTTAAAGATCCAATTTTACACAAATTGACTGTTGTGAGCTTTAAACCATGTTATAATGTTACCGCCTCAAAGACATGCCTGAAGTGCCTGTTTTATTTTATTCACACATGTTTGAGTGATTCTTTATAGTCTATGTATCTACAAAGCTCAAAATGCTCTATTCCACCTTATGACGTCATGATGGTCACATTTTCATGATATCAGCTGCAATTTACCTTTTGTTTAGAGGCTAAAATTAACTCTATGATGAAAGAAAACGACTCCAGGTACTGTATGTTTGTGATGAGGAAACATTATAACATCAATCAGAAAATAGTGCAAAATGAGCCCTTTAAAGGCAAATTTTGAATTAAGTAAGAAAGAAAAAAAAAACCTTAAGTTAGACTCAGGATTATCTTAATTACATCTCTAAAGCAGAAAGATGGGTGTGTGTATGTGACCATCCAAACTGCAATTTCAATTTGATTATCCCAGTCTTCATATTGTGTGTGTGATGTTGTGTGTGTAGCTGCAGAGAGAACATTGTGTATTGTTCTTATTGTTGATTGGCTGTAATTGCATGTATACTATTCCTCCAAATCAGAGACTGCAGATGGAAACCAACTATTAAACTATAATCTGGTGTGGAACATCGGTTTATTTTTTATTGACATTGTCCCTTCAATTAAAGACTAGACTAAAAGAAAATAATAATCAAAATGAAAGTATTATGACAGTCTAAAAATATCGTTAGGGGCTTTGTGAATTGCATGTCCAACAATCACAGTTTTTTTTTATACTGAAAAAATGAATTTAGTCATAGTTAGCAATAGTTTTCCTGGAGTTTTAAAATGGTTTAGATCTACACCAGAACTAGTATACGACTAAATGAAATTGTTAAAGAAACATGTAATATAAAGAGTCAGTGACGTATAAAGAACTATCTATCTTTTTCAAATATTCACAATGCCGGATGCATAAATCTGTTATATACATACATAATATAATATACATTTATATTAAGCATTTTTAGTATTTTTTATGTACATGAATTGGCTACGACCTTATAAAATGTCATGTGGTGCTACCACAAATAACCTTACAATAGTTTTATTTTCTAAAACATGTTGGGATGTTAATCTAAGTTCTGAGTCATATGAACATGAGACTGAGATTTGAAAACATGATGACATGAGATTTTTGAGGGTTTTTTTGCATCATCTCTTTCTAAAAATGTGGTATTTTCAGTATTGTTACGACACTAGTTTCCTCCATTAACTATATTGTAGTCAACTAAAGGGGCATGGATAAAATACTCATTTTAATGTATTTGTGTATGGACTTATAATAAGAATTTTAATATTATGAGTAAAAATACCATGAGGAGTTTTGTGAATCTGTTTGGGAGTAGATGTGTTTGAGCAGAGGCCGAGTGGACTGAAAATCTCTTTGTTCTTCCTGTGTTTTTTTTTCCAGGACGTTGGACTGATCTGAGGTGAAACGGTGAAGACAGTGAACCAGGCGGGGTCAGAGACCAGGGGTCAAAGGTCAGGAGTCAGACTATTGGATGGCCACAGGAGTGAACTACTGGAGCGCGTATGAACCCACTTATAAGGTCAGAATTTACACTATTTAAAGGTCTGATTAAATAAATACAGAGAATTTCGAGATGAAAGAAAGAACAAAAATGTGGCTGTTTGTTTTTTTGCTGCAGGTGTTTCAATCAGTGAGAAGAGAAGGTGCTCATGGGAAAAGGATCAAAACTTTAAACTCAACAAAATCCAGCCTCTCCAAAGAAGTAGAGTTAAAAGGCTTTTATTTAAATGGCCACAGCCAACATGTTTTAGCCACATGTTTCGTGGTTGGAGCATGGCCTTTTAATTATACTTTTCCTCTTGCGATTTTTACGTCTTCTGAGCCTGGATTTTGTTGTGTTTGATCATTTTGAGAACTTTGACTATTTAGCTGGTTAGTTGCCTGTTCAAATCTGTCCTACTTATTTTGCATTTAACTCATAGACTGTTTATATAAAAGGGCAAAGCTAACCCGCTAGCCGCCATGTTCCAAATAGGAAATAAGCATCAACTTTGGCTCCATTAGACATACTTTAAAAACATTCTCACACCTTTCTCTATATCTGTTGCTATGAGCCTTAAAATGTTTGTATTAATCTGCTTCACAAGATCCTGGCATTTTTATTTTACTATTTTGTCTGTACATAAATTCCTATTCAAAATATATAACTTGGCTCCAAATTCCCTCCTATAACTGCTGGCCTGTGAGTTTCATTTGGCTGGAGTCGAACGCTATGGGTGACGTCACACTCCTTTAGTCCACTTTTTTATACAGACTGGTTTAAATGTAAAACGCAGTAAAATGAAAATCCATCCGTGTTTATATTTGTCTTTGTCTGTTGCTCAGGTGAGAGAGAGTGTTTGGGGCGGGGCCGAGCTTGACTCCAGCAGTGAAGAAGGAGGGGGAGGGGTCACATGGGTCACACCCACCATGGAGGTCAGAGGTCAGCTCATCACAGCGACAGGTCAGAGGTCACGCCAGAACTTAATCTAGACAATTGTATCTTTATCTCATACTGTATGTTTCTAAATCTTTATGTGACAGACACAGGCCCCGACAGGAAGCAGAAAAATGCCCAGCGATTGGTTGAGCTGCAGGAGAGGAGGCGGGGCTTACAGACGATGCTCACCACTAGATTGGCTGAGCTCAGGCGTGTCTGTCTCCAGGAAGCAGTAAGTGATGGACTCGTTTTCAGCAGAAGTTGCAAAGTGAATAATTAGATCTGGAATATGGCAAATTGATCTGGAAATGTTTCTGTCTCTGATGTCTGATCTGTGATTGGTCCGTTTAATGATCTTGTCTTTGATTGGCCAGGAGCTCACTGGTTTAATTCCTGAAGACTTCCCGTTGGAGGAAGGCGAGAAACCTCCCTCAGTCCGACGAAGAGGAGGCTCCAGACTCAACAGGAAGAACAGGGCAGAGGTGAGGAGCAGAGCTATAAACATGGATTATCCTGTAACTGTGCACATATTTGACATTCATTATAATAATAAGGGAAACTAACCTTTTGTAAAAGTATTAACAAAATGATGTAATTGTGTGTGCAGCTGGAAGAGAAGAAAAAGAAGACTTTGTTTAGTTCAGTTCGAAAACACAGTGAAATTGAACACATCCCACATCCCCAGAGCCAGAGATCCAAGAGGACTGTCCACCGAGGCTGCCACACAGGTACAAGTACAAAGTACAAGTACAAGTACATATAAATACTGCTACTGAAACTTAAGCAAGCTTCTCCTGACCAGGACCACAGTCTGAGCACAGATTATGGTCAGATCTGGTCCATGATCAATACCTTTTGATCAGGCACAGAGGATAAAATGTTTCTTAAGGCTTTTGTGGTAAAAGTCTCATTGTCTTGTTCACAGATGAGTCTGTGAGGTCAGAGAGCAGCTCCACGTCTGACTCTACAGGACATGACAATGGTAAGACACATGACCTACATAATCTTTATTGAGTGTCCATAACCACAGCACAGCAATAGTGCAGACGGCCCTTTACAAATATTACACCACAGCAGACAGTTTGCACAAGCCCGTTTACACCTGGAGGCCCTAATGCCACAGACATGTGCCTGTGTGATAATAACAAACCTGTCACACTAAAAGGTTTTCAGTTGATTACAGTAATGCCTTTATAAATGAGCACTAACTTAATTCAAACTATTTATTATGTTTTATACGCAAAGAAATTCTGATTCTGAAACAAACATGTACTATTGAAGGTAGTTCTTCACTTTCACCTCCTCTATGTGAACTATTTTACTTTTTTACTTATTTTACTTAATCTTACTTTCTTTACAAGCATTAGCCAGAGTCTAGACTCTCTCCTTTGTCTCCTGTATGATAATTCTGTCTCGTCTCTGTAAACGTCCTGATTTACCGCTGCCCTAGTTCACCTGCAGGCCCAGATTTTTATAGTTGTCCCAGAAATCTTATTTTAGTCTCTGCTAAGAATTTATTTCAGATAGTTATTTTGGACAACATCAGGTACATCTGGAGGTTTTATCGCTGCCCTGATTCCACCCCCTTTTCTGTGCAAACTATGTTATTGACTTTTGCTAGAAATACTGAACAAAGAAAAGTAAATTAAAACTTAAAAGTGCAGTGTGTAACATTTTTGATGGAGGGTCCGTTAAATATTTTTCACCTTGTAGATGTTATTGCTTTGTCTAGAATGTTTCTCAGTGTGGTATTAAACCTTTCTATCTTCATGGAAACCAAACCAGACCAAGTTACAGGTCAGATCTGTGGAAAGGCAACTCCGCTCAGTGTCAAAATGCAAGTTTTTCCAGGTATTTTTAAGCTACAAAACCACCCGCAAATGAATACATTTAGTTGGAACTGTTAAAAGTCATAGTGTGGGACATTCCAAGCAATACACATACCCATAGAAACAAGCAGGTGATGGACCCAAAAGTTACACAGTGGACCTTTAAGTGATTAAAAAATAATAATGTGTATGTTTTCATATGAAAACATTTGTTAATAATAATGTCAACTTCTCTGTGTAATCTTGTATATATTTTTCCGCAGATGAGGGTGTGTCCCACTCTCGCCCTCCGATGGTCACTGCTGGTTCTTCTCCTGTTGAAGTTTTTGCCCCAAATAAAACCAGAAACAACTCAGTCCACAGCAGGTGTGAATGGATGAGTTTTCATATCTGAACCTTACCCTGGTTTATTGTATTTTTTGTAAGCGATGGATGTAATAGTGCTACGTAGAAATGGTAGGTTAGTATTTTATAAGGTGATATTTGTGACGTTGTAAATACCCAGGGGAGAGTCAACGGGTATTTACATGCTTTTTTTTTTTAGATAAAAAGTTATAATAACTGTTTAATAAGTTGACCTATATGGTTTTCCAGATCAGACTCTCAGGACATGCCCCAGAAACACTCCCCTCCACACCCCCCACCTCCGCCTCCTCGATCCCTGGACGGCTCCACTTCCTCTGGGCAGACAGAGTCGGAGCAGCCGGGCAGGACTGGGGGCAGCTCTGCGAGTAACGGAGGCCGAGCTAATGGTGCTAACAGATCTATGGCTAACGGCCTAGTAGGGGGCGCTAACTCGTCCCGGCGCAGTAACGGCTCAGACGGACTGTTGGACAGAGGGGCTTCCACAGAGGCCGACGGGCACTGGGTCAATGGTGAGGAAATGTTACCACGCTTCATGATGACGGACTCAATGAGTGTAGACTGGAACGGGCAATTTTTGAAACATTTCTTCCACGGCAATCGAATACTATCTCAAGGTTAATCTTCAAGAAATTGAAATATTCAGTCCATATAAAAATGACACATTAAAAGTAATGACACAAAATTAAAACAAATTTAACTCCATGAATTTGTTTCCCTAGAATGCCCTACAGTTATACGTCATATCTATGGATAGATGGACCCGCTCCCTGAAAGTGTTTTCTTTGCAATTAAAGTCACATGTAATTAGATTAGTGCATTTGTTTAAGTTTAATCATGTGAATCATTCAGGGCAAGGTAGAAAAATTACATAGTGCATTTCAAGCCAATAAGATATTATTTTATTTTATTCCATATGTTAACACTTACATTTAAAATGCCTTGAATCAGTTTAATATACAACTCTATATTGAATTAGTGTATGCCGATTTATTGTCAAACTTGTGTTTATGTAAGGTTTAAAAGCTAAGTTTATCTTCAAAAAAGTTGCTGTAAAGTCACTCTCGACTATCATTATACATATTTTTTTCGTTACAGGTTTGTCCTCTTCAAAGGGAGGAGCCGCTAGGAGTTCAGAGTCTGATACTCGGACTCTCAGGACCACCAACGGATCAGAACCAACCACCAGGACTGAACCAGGACATAGACCAGAACCAGGAACCAGACCAGACCCTGGCCAAAGGGGAAGAGCTCCATACAGCGACTTGCTCCTGGATTACGTCTGGACCAAGCAACAGCAGATGCTCCAGAGGCAGCAGTCACACGGGAGCCGCCAGCCAATCACAGCTCTGTATCCAAACCAACAGCCAACCCTTGCCCCGCCCACGTACCGCGGCCTGCACAGTGATCGTCAGCGAATTAAAGTCACCCGGACTAAATCATGCGGGCCCTTCCTCCCTGTGCAGCCTCCGGGAGCAGAGAACTTCGACTCCCAGCATGCACCTCTGCAGCCAGACCCCCACCCGCACCTGCTGCCCCCCCGCCCCACCCAGGCAGCTCTAACCCAGGACCAGCATAATGAAGAGGCAACAAGGAATCTGCATAAGGCACTGGCTCTGGAAGGTATTTGTTACACACTTGGCTCCATGAAACCAAACCATTTTTTTCAGGAATCATTAGTTATTCTGCATGTTTTTGTACTTGTGTTAAAATGTCATGTGGTGCAACTGTCCACCCTTAACTACTGATTTTTAAACTTCTTTTAAATTAATCTTTTTTTTTTTTTCTTTCTTTTTTGGCATGTTTTCTGAAGTGTTTTGTAGTCCAACATGAAATTTCACCTTTTTGAATAGATATTTCCCCCATAATATTCAAACAAATATTGTCCAAGTGTGTCAATTTTTTCAAATATCATGTTTTCAAATATCAGTATCATATTTATATTACTTGAACTTGATTAACATCCCAACCATGTTATTTTCAGTTGCACCACATGACATTTTTTAAGGTTGTAGCCAATTCATGTACATAAAAAACACAAAAAATGCTTAATATAAAGGTCAGACATAGATTTACGCAGACCTGACATTGTAAATATTTGAAAAAGAAAATAGAAACAAAAGCTTAAAATTTGCCTGTTGAAAATCCTTCCGTCATTGACCCATGTATGTGTATGGTTAGTCCTTCAGCTGGGTTCTCTGGACCAGGATACTGACGCACAAAGAGAATGAGCCGCAGTATTCCATTACACCTTTGTAGTAACAGTTGTTTTTATTCTTACCACAAAAAGGGAAGGAAATACTGAGTATACTGGAACCCTCTCCCTTTAACCCTCCTTCTGTTGTCAATTGTCATACATGTGTCTCTGGTCTGGAAAGAAAGCTAAACTCTAAGTAAAAAATAAAACTCGTTATTATTGCTGTAACCATCACTTTGTATAATCATTACTTGTCCGCTAATCAAAAAACTGGGTCTACCACTAAAATTGTAAGTTGCAGCCCTGCTTTGCTGGTGTATTGTTATTGCTAAAAATACCTTGAAAAAACATGCATTTTGACTGTGAGCGGGGCGGCCTCTTCACAGATGTGACCTGTTATTTGGCCTTGTGGTGTCTGTGGCCTGCTTGTCTCTATGGCGATAGATAAGCTCAGTACTGTGGAACATTCCATTCAGTCAGGTGGTGGACTGTCATAGTGCACTTTTAAGTCATAAAAACTCTTTCTTTCACATTGTATTTATAAATGAAGCCTTAAACAGAGCCGGTCTAACTATATGAAGTCTCTGTCTGTGCCCTGATGTTCTTAGACACACTGTTGAATCTAAAGTTTCTCTCAGATTCAGATTCAAAGATAATCTGATGAATGTTTGATGCTCAGCTGAAAGTGGGTCACTGCAGCAGGTTCCTCTGCAGTGGAGAGCGATGTAGCACCACCTGCTGTGGCAACTCTGTAACACACTTCTCTCATCTTATTTATTATTAATAAAACGGCTGGGTTTTCATTAGGGCGCTTGCACTGTTATATGGCGTACTGAAAGGAAGGATTTCACCTAAAGCCAAGGGAGATAATTTTTAGCCCAAAAAATCTGTAAATTAATTAAAGGATGTTTTTCAATTGTGATAGTTTTTAATTGCACTTCAAGAACATAGAAAACATGCAGCATACTGTACCATTTCAGTAGTCATCCAACTTTTATTTTGTATAATATTATTTTTGTATTTAAAGGAGGTTAAAAAGACCTGGTTCCAACTGTGTACAATACTGCAATTTTGATTGACAGGTCTGCGGGACTGGTACCTGAGGAACACTTTAGGCTCCACCCACCAAAATCCCAACAATGGGAACGCAGCCCCAAAGAATAATGGCATCAAAGGAAGGAGACGGACCACACACGGCATCATCCACCGCTCAAACTACCAGGACTCCAACTCCCACAATGCAACACTGCACCATTCTAACTATCTGGACTCAAACTCCCACAATGCCCCTCTGTCCAACTTTAAGGACATTAATCACAATGGGACAATTAAGAAGACAGGACTGCCTCATTCAGCTACTTTCCATGGACTCCCGCTACACGGCAGGTAAGAAACTGAAACCTTCAGGTGCTTTGCCATAGGTTTGGGCAATATTGAAAAAAAAAATAGACATTTTGAAGGATTATCTGTTGGTAAATTGGACCATGGACCATGCAATGAACAAGTGCAAAAATATAACTTGTGCCCAAACTGGTGCCCTTGTTTGGAAGATTACAGTAGATGTTTTGGTCTCATTTTGAGGTATTTTTTATTGTTTTGTTGTTCCATCCCAATCCAAGTTAATTTGTAAAACACATTTTATAAACAACACTGTTTCCAAACTGTTGTGCAGAGCAATGTAAAACATTTAACTCCTAAAAAGTCAGTAGAATTATGTTCCAGACAAAAGGAACTAATAAAAACAATTGATATAAATAATAAAATCAATGATTACAAAATAATAAATTCAATCATATAATAGTAATAGTAGTAGTAACAGAAATAATAGTTATAGACAATATACTGAATACTCTAATTTTGCATATCTCCAAAGCAGCAATTATGGTGTGATGCAATTTTCAATAAATATCCCACCTTTACTTTCTCTGCTTGCCAATTATTTTTTGCATCTCACTTAACTGACCCTGGGTAAAAATGCCTGCTTATGTAAGTATAAGCATCATCAGTGTCTCTGAAGTCAAAAGCCCCATAAGCCTGGTCAGTTGGAAAAAACAAACAAATGAAATGTAGGCAACATAAAACATGTATGATAGATGGAACAAACTAAAGATGCAATATGTGAATATTTTGTATAATTTCTTTTATTATATCGCAGGTCAGTGGATGCTCCGCTCTACAATGATGCGTTCCCTATTCACAAACAGGAAGTGCCCATCAGACAGGTGTCATGTGACCCGCCCACTCCAGGAACTCTGGTCTGAAGCCGCCAATCAGAGCACAGCAAGTCTGTACTAGCGAATTATGAGACAGTCTCACATTAAAGTGTCAAATCACTTTCTAAATCTATGAACCTACCACATCCCGGGCTGGTTTCCTGGGAGTTTTAACTGTGACTAAATCAAAGACGTCTTATCAAAAGTCAATTATGAGGAAACAAGCTATTTATATTGTAATTTTCCTGAACTGGACTGTGCTGGGACAATCAGGGTGAAATTAAAAGTATTTCAGAAGTATTTATATCTGCGATGACATCACCAGCTGACGACACCAGCTCAGTAGCCAACCAGCAGTCTCCAAATGGTCAGGTGACTCTCGCTCCTCAGGTGTGCCTCCTCTCAAAATGTGAGGATGATTTCAAACATTTTTCTCTTCTGACTCAACGCTGCTGCACAGAATCCTAAAGCTGCACTGTGTAACTTTGCGTGCGAAGAGAGCCCGCCTGTTACTTGTCTCCATGGAGATGTTATTTCTTTACGCCCAGTTTTCCAAAGTAAAAATAAACTTTTCAATCTCCACAGAAACAAGCCGGAGATGCCACAAGGCCTATTTACAGGTCAGATCTATGAAGAACGTTTTAAAGGTATTTTTGAGTAATAAAAACGGCCATAATTGAATAAATGCATCTTATATAAGTTTAACATTGGTGGAACATTATAGGCAAAGCAATAGCATCTCCATGGTAGCGGACCCCAACCTAAAAAGTTACGTAGTGCAGCCTAAGCTCTGCCCACATCATGTTTTGT
>JACN01004533.1:0-15964 GCA_000787155.1 Scartelaos histophorus | reverse complement strand
AGCCAGGCTCATCTGCAGAGAGGTGGGGGGAGGCGGGGGGTAGAACTTGCTGGCCTGGGTGCAGAGGTCAAAGTGCGCCGGGTGGTCCTCGGCGAGACACGAGGGGCGGCTGTTCATGCAGAAGTCTGCGGTGGTCACCTGACGCATCATCTTGATCTGAGAGGAGACACAGTGTTACTACAGCCAACAAGAGACGTGCAACCAACTGATCAACTATTCTTTTGATTATTGATTAAGGGACTGATGGTTCTTTCATTAATCAGTTTGATCAGGAGTCTCCAACCTGTAGCATGTGAACTTGCAGTAGCTCCCCAAAGGATTAAGGAGTTGTACATATTACACAGAGTAATTTAACCTTGATTCATCACGTTCTCAGTAAAATGCATGTCTCACTGATATACTGATGTACATATGTACAGTTTACATTTATAGGCACCTAAAGCCTCATCTAAAGCTATAGTCACTTTTATACTGGCCTGATCTCACAAACCCCTGAAAGGTGCAGCTCTCTGCCATTTTTCTTTTGCAAAAGTAGCTCACCAGGGGAAAAGGTTGAACACTCCTAGATGAGTTGAAAAGTCGGAGAATATGAGACTTTCACATAATTAGACGTAGATGAAGCTGAAGCGAAAACGCATGAGGACGTCCTGATGGAGTGTATTTACAGATGTGCAATTTTCTTCAAAAATACTACAATTTGCACATTTCCCGAGCAATTTTGATTCAATAAATATTTTATCTTATTCTTAGAACCTCATGGCATGTTTTTCAGCTTGTGCATAGACCACTTAACGATTATTCAATTATTAAATGAGAAGATTCCAATAATCGTTTAGTTGTGGTTAATCAATTCATGTGTTTACAACTAAGACTAAAGCAGTAACACAAACTAGTTGCTTTTGATTTTTCTCATGAGCACTGCGCTTGTGATTAAAAAGTGAACTTTGAAATCTAAACACATCTAAAAGAATTGACAAAAAGACAGAAATTCAAATGAGAAATCAGATTAAAGCAGTAATGTAAAGCTTGTGATGTACATTCAATGTTATTATGACCTATGGACCTCAGCTCCTCCCACTGCGCTGTGAGGGTGACCTTTGACCTCTCTCTGACCCTAACCCTGGATGAGTCGCCCTCCGTCTCTTGCAGTTAATAATCCGAAGTGCCGTCGTTTCAAAGCATCGTGGGTCAGCTCTGGGCTTTTTAATGCAGATGTTTACAGTCAGTCAGGACGACGAGATCAACGTTGAACGAATCAAAATCTGGATGGAGGAAAATCATAAAGGCTGCAGTTTTGGGAATTCAGTTATTTCCTTCTCAAACACTAAAATCTCTCATTCTGCATTAAAGCTTCTCACCCTGTAGTTTAGATCTGGACAAACACGTTCTGAAATGTGATTCTTGTATTAGTTTGTCAGTTCAGATTTCAGTCTTTTTGTCAATTCTCCTGTAGAGATTCACTGATCCAGCGTTTTCATTTAAAATAACAACAGACCAGCTTTGTAAAAATGCAAGTTTATTATTATTATGAGGTTTTGGGCCAAAAAAAAACAGTAAATCATCTAAAAATGATATAGACCAAAATGGGTGGCGCCGATATCCGATACCAGCGTGCATCCCAATTCCTGGACGCGTTTAAAATGTGCACTTTGCAAAGAATCAGATTATTAAAACATAAATCGCAAATCTGATCTCAATTACAATGCTCGTGAGAAAATTTGCAATTAGATACCCAGCAATCCTCTAAAAGCATGAGCTCTGGAGTTCAGACTTTGGAAGAAGACATAGACAGCTTTTTGTGTTTGAGGGCACCACTTCAAGGTGGAAATTACCATGAAAGAAAAAAAATCTTCATATTTAACAAGAAAAAGTACAATTGACAATCAGGGGGGAGCTAGACAAGGACATTTCAGGCTTTTTGCCAGCATCCAGCTCTATTCACAAGCGAATTTAATCAGCCAGAGAAGCAGACGAAGCAGACCTGTCTCGTAATTTAGCCTCAAGAATTTTAAAAAGCAAAAAGACAAAGAAGGTTCCGAGATTTGCCCAATTTTATGCTAGATGCTGTTCCAAGTAAAAGTTCAAACCATTATGTCTGAGTAATCTTTACACATTATAATGTTTAAAGGTTGTATGAGTAATCTTTACACATTATAATGTTTAAAGGTTGTATATTCTACCAAATTGACTCTTGTGAGTTTTAAAACATGTTAGAATGTTTTTACCTCATCAAAAACAGACCTGGAGTTGTGTTTTGTTTCATTCACATGTTTTAGTAATTAGTCTGTTTACATCTCCAAAACTTAAAATGCTCTGTTCCACCTTATGATGTCATGAAGTGGGAGCTTTCCATTGAACAGCTCCTTTTACCTTTAGTTCAGAGATTGGCAATTCCAGGACTGAAATCATCCAAATGACTCGAGTGTACATGTGTGGAGTTTAAAAACACAGTGGAGCACTTCCTGTATTACCACATGACATCACAAAGTGGAACAAAGTGATGTGTTTTCTGTTTGAGAGAAGAACTCCGCCTAAATATGCCGGGTTTGTGTCGCCAAACAAAACACAACTCTATATTAAGGATGTAAAAAAAAAAATCGATTCAGTGATATATAGTCATATTTCATTGCACAATTCTCAAATGGATTCAAAATGCATCCAAATAGCTTTTTTAAACAATATTTTTTACAAAACTTCATTCACTGTTCTTTAGATTTAAACATTTTTATGCATTAAATTTGATGCAGTTGTGTTCTCATGAATGTGCAGTTGACTGTATTAATAGAAATAATTATGGATAAATTGCACTATATCATCTTATGTTTTAGTATCACGATATATCGAGATATATCGAATCATGACGTGGATATCATGATGTGTATTGTATTGTCGGACTTAAGGCAACGCACACCCCAACTCTGGATATAACAACATTATAACAGTGATTAGAAAATAGTGTATGGGTCTTTTAAAATTGAATTAAAAAGACTATTGGATCTATATTATTGTGTAACAGTCTGCATTTAGTTCACACAGCCTTCCACCATTACGGTACATTATGCATTATTTATAGAGTCTGGGCACCTGTCTTTTCAAAATGATTACTACAGTTACTACGACTATTTCTGAAACCTTAAAGGGCCCGTAATATACTGCCCTCTCCACTATGTCATAATGTCATTTCCTCGTCACAAACGGACATGGAGTTGTGGTGTTTTGTTTCATTCCCATGTTTAACACACAAACCCTGCAGATTTAGGCTGAGTGCTCCCAAACAGAAACCACTCTGTTCCACCTTGTGATGTCATGTGGTGCTTTTAAACTGCGTACACCTTCCCTTGAACCATCTAAACAATTTCAGACCTGGAACAGCTTATCTCTGCTGTGATCGGAGCTGTCAGCTTAAAAACTACCTCTTCATGACATCACAAGGTGGAGCGTTTTAAGTTTTGGACGTGTACACTGAAAAATTCTCTGATCTGGACAAAATTTTCAAACTTGTATCAGGTTATTTGTGTTGTTTTAAGATTTATTCTCTACTTACTAGTTCTGAGACAGCTCCATTCTAATCTAGGGAGTTTATTTTAAGAAGTAAAATGATCTCGCTGCATGTACAGATCATTTCACTACTTTTATGTGATTTTCTGATAGATTTAAGTGTTTATATCTGAAATTTTGGCCAAGCTTTTTTGCAGTGTGGACTAATAATGAAAGATTGCTCAAAAATATATGAATGAAACAAAACACAAGTCCACTCAAGGTTTGATCTTGAAAAGGGAACATCATTATTGTCAATTTAGAGCCATATAGAACCTTTAACAGTCCTGGTGCATGTCGTATTAGGCTTGTTACAATGGTGATGGTTTGGTAATGCCAGTCCATATGGTGCTCGTCTCTTTAAATGGGGAATAAATAAAGGAGGAGGATGCGAGTGGATGTTAACCCTTATTTTTTAGATTTTCTACACCCAAGACGCAAAACGTAAAGATTTTATCAGGCAAAAATCGTACTATCAACTTGTATTTTTGCATCTAGACGACAAAAGCAGCCTCGCTATGGCCAACTATAGTCTATGGTCCTGCCCTGTTAATAAAAGGGTTAAAATCGCGAACGAACAGCGACTCGTATCTAGGTTAGCGTCTAATGTCAATCCCGTGCAATCTAACGAAATAATGCAATGTTATTTTAGCGTGTTTGGATTGGCAATGACCTTACTGTACCTCAATTGTTTGGCTGTAGTCGGAGCAGAAAGGGTTAAGGAGAAAAATGATCCTTCGTCTTAGACTGCAAGTACATCCATGGCTCCAAAACGCATCTACGTCCTTCCACCCGTGCGTAATCTTCTAATTTAACCACTTTTTACTTCGATTTGGCTTAAAACTCGAACTAAAATGGATAGAAATGGCGCAAATGCAGTCGGATTTATTAGCAGGCTCCAGAGGTTTGGATAAGAAACGCAGCCATTTTCCATTAAAAATTAATAAGACGAGAGAAAGCGGTCTGAGCATGCGCACTGCAGTCCTACGGGATGGAACGTCTTTTTTATTCTTTATCTCCAAAACCTGCACGCTTAATAAAAGGTGCATTGGAAATTTCACGCTAACACAACACGTTTGGTTCCTAAATTACGTTTTAAGCTCAGGATTGACGTAAAAAGACATGATTTAGGTATCTGCACATTCTCTGCCATTGCACTAATAAATAATAAACACTGAAAGCTGTTGAATAATTTAAAAGAGCCACAAACAGGACAACAGATTTCAAAATGAATGAAAATGGCTCCACACATGAACAGTAATTTCTCTAATGGAGGACTGTTGTATAATGTAAACGCAAAGACTTATTCTGAGGGAGCAATTTAGAGATAATGTGAGAAGGAAAGAATGACTGCAAATTATTATAAAATTATGAGGTTTATTGACATTGAGGAGCACAGGTTTGTAAGCATTGGGTATGACAACATAATATACAGAGGAAGCTAAAAGTTATTATCGACCATTAAAAAAAAGCAAGAAATTGATACACCAAAAACCGAATCCTCCTTTAGAGCACTTTGTATCGGCCCTTGCTCGTCGGCTGGTACGAGTTTTGCTGCAGAGAAAAAAACAAAGAGATGGTGAGATACAAGAGAATTCAGTATAAAATATTTAATATACTGCAGTAATGTGCGTTGTACGACATTCATGGTGTAGTGTGTGTAATCAGGAGTGACCAGTTCTCACTATTACGACATCATACTTTTTTTTTCTATGATTTGACAAGTTTTATACCGGAGGCCCTTCCAAATTAAAAGTTGGGATTTCTGGTCACTGAATAATTCTGACTAAGATTAAACGTTCCTATTTACACATTTCAATGTTAAAAATGTAATTAAAAAGCAGCATCCAAGACTATTACAACCTGCCTAATACTTATTACAACCATATTGTTGTAGTAGTAGTTATAGTAACGACAGATACACTATGAAATCATATTTTTGTACTTCATCAGAAATAACATATAGTCAGTAAACATCTTAGTTGAAGTTCAAGTTTTATGACAGTGTGTTGTGATGTTGAATCTCTTCTAACGGTTTTCTAATACTTCTCTTAGATCTTATCTTGTATCTTATTTTGATTTTGTAGACCATATAATGCTGATCTTAAGTCTTTTATTTAAAGTACTTACGAGTCTGATGAGCTCCTCTTTGATCAGCCGTGTGATTTCAGTCTTGGCTTTCTGTACGGCCAGTTCATTCGCACCTGGAACAGAAATCACAGTATTAAATTCACAAGAAAATCACTAAATAGACACAACTGGCTAAGATTGAAATAAGCAGAGGCTTATCTAATAATGTCAATAAAAACTAGCGAAGTTGGTTTTACACAGTCCTGGCCACGTCCAGAGCCTGTCAATGTTGGTTAGTCTGCTTTTCTTTTATTGACCTATAGCTCACCTATGCTCGACTTTCTAACTTTCTGTGGGTTAAATCAGGGGTTCTCAAACTTCTTGAGGCTGGGGACCCCTTATCAGTATGAAAATATCCCCCACCATCACTCTCGTGACAAAGTTCAAACTATGTTTACAACCAACTTTGAATGAAAAATGTCTTTCTCAATGTCATTATTTTATTGGTTTAGTTCTTTCAACAAATATTTGGAATTGTAGTATTTAAGTGATATTCAATGGTTATTACAATTTCTGGGGCCCCCAACACATGGCCCAGTGACTCCTCACTGGTTAAATCACATCTGCAGGCCCTGTGAGGCGAAGCTGTTGTGATTTTGGGTGGTACAAAACTGCAGAGAATGAAATATGTCCGTACTCTCGATGGCCAGGTAGATCTTGCGCTCTCCTTCTTTGGGCTCTTTTCCAGGAGGGAAGTATGTTCCTCTAATGGTGATGGCTGCTTCAGAATATTCCCCAATCCTCTGCAGAGCCTCCTTTGACGTTACCTTCCAACGTGCCGTCTGAGAGCAGACAGGGAAAAGTTAAATATACGTCAGGACAAAATATGACACATTTATACATTCATGAAAAACAACTATTTATGTAGAAAAACAACGAAACAATGTATTTATATAAAGACTAACTCACTTTTGTTGTCCTACAGAAACCCTTATCCTCTAAATCAACTAATACACACTGTGGTCAACTAAGACTCCATCGATTAATGAACTAAACCACTAACAGCCTCCAGCCCTAAAAGAACCCCGTGCGTCTCACCTGAGGGAAGTCGTTGATCTCCAGCTCCTCTTCGTACCTCTTGACCGTCTCTGTTTGCTCCGCCCCCTGTTTCTCCTCCTCCATCTTCTCCACAGGTGTGTAGTTGAGTTTGGCGTTGATCTTCTCGGCGAGCTGCTCTGCGATGGTTTTGGCCGACACCGATGGCGTCACGATGGTGCCACCGCGAAGGATGGCGTTTGTTGCCTGCTGCATCACGTCCTGAGGAGGGTGAAAAACAAGAAAAACTGTTACTTTCATTGCCCGATTTGGCAACATTTTTAGCAACTGTACTTAAGACAAACTTTATTTTCATTCAATTCATTTAATAAAATTCACTCCTTGACCAGTTAACAATTATTCACTTACCAAGTCAGTTGACCATTATTTCAATAATTGATCTGCCACAATGTGTTATGTTATATTATATCTATATTATGCAAAATTTAATATTGTGAGCTTTATGTTTTAATGCTGTTTTAATCAAAAACAGACCTGGAGTTGTGTTTTGTTTCGTTCATACGTTTGAGTAACTCTTTACTATTAGTCTACAGCTCCTTTCAAATTTAGTTCGGAAAAATTGACAATTCCTGAGCTGAGAATAGCAAAGTGATTCTAGTGAAGGTGTATGGAGTTTAAAAACATAATGGGGCTCTTCCTGCATCACCACATGGCATCACAACATGGAACTTGGCGTTTTTTCAGTCTGAGAGAAGAACTCACCCTAAATGTGCAGTGTTTGTTAAACATGTGGATGAAACAAAACACAACTCCAGGTGTGTCTGTGATGAGGAAACTACATTAAAACAGTGAAATAGTGTGTCATATTTTCCCTTTAACCTGACGAGTTGTTTCTGTCCTCATGTCTCACCTGTGCCTCAGCTCCCAGGTTTTTCTGGGCATTGATCTTAAGCGCCAGGCGTTTTGCCATCTCCAGTTTCTGGATGTTTCCGGCAGAGGCGGGTGCTCCTCCCGTGCCTCCGGTCGAGGCTGCGGTAGTGGGCACGACACCGGCTCCTGGGAGGGCGGCTCCTGGAGCTGCTAAGTCCTTCACGCGCTTTTTTGAGTTAAACATGCTCTCGATCTGCTCCTCGATCTGAACACAGAGAGTCAAGAGGGTATTACAGACAACAGGGAGAAAAGACACAGCTATAAGAGTCAGACATTCTGATAAAGGAGACATTCTGCAGTTTACACTACCACTCGCTCTAGTGGAAACTTCACATATAACCCTTTTCTTTAAGCTTTATTATTACTCTGTTTTACCACTCCAAAATAAAGTGATATTGACTGATAGATATGTTGCCTAGTATGAGCGATGTGAGTATTTGGAGGTGGCTGATGGTGCAGATTTGCAGCAGTCTTGCAGTCCCAGGCCAGCTGTAGTTACAGACATAGTTTCTCTCACCCAAGTGCAGAGTGAATGAATAATGCTGAATGCTGTATAAAGTACTTTGGGTGTCTTGAAATGTGCTATATAAATCCAATGCATCATAATCATTATTATTTTTCATTTGGAACAAAACTGAAGTGTGACCTGAGCTCTAAGAAAAGAATATGTGCCATATCACCCACCTGTAGGTATAATAATCCTCTAAAGGTTGTTTTGCATACTGTGTAACTGGTCTTTTAAATAACACACTGCTACATCAGAGGTAAAACAGAAACTCACGTCGAGCGCTCCGTCCTCATCATCTGAGTCCTGCAGGCCCAGAGCAGCCTTCTGCAGCTTCTTCCTCTCATTGGCCAGAGCGTGCTCCGTCTCATCAAACTTAAAGCCTTTACCAGAGAACCCACTGCTGCTTTTGATGGACTTTCCCTCCTGTGAGACACAACAGAATGATATCAATATCTGAGATACTGATACAGTAATAGCTGTATTTGATTGTTTGCAATTGCAATTACAATTGTAATGCCGATTTATTCTTAATTACAGAAACAGTGGACATGATGGCCCATTCATCTATAGAATGAATGGGCCTCTGCAGCTCAATGAGGGAATTCTGGAGGTTTGAGCTTTTACATGAGGCCTGATCTCTCCATATACTGAGAATGAGAGACACTTGGATGTGTCTCTATCTTAAGGCTCTGGTTCCCAGGTTAAGTTGTGATTTTACTGTACAATAAAGCTGTAAGTAACTGTAAACAGGCTACAATCAGATTAGATAGGATAGATAGACTTAAAAAGGTGCTATAACCCATTTAATCCAGCAGAGGGCACAAAACTGCTTGAGAGGGTGAAAATCCTACTACACAGTACTAATCTTTATCCTGCAGTACACTAAAGTGGATTTTGGATTTGGAAGAGACAGCAGGTAAACATACTGCTTTCTGCTGGTCTTTGAAGGAGCCCCAGAGCTGCTCCAGTTCAGGAGGGACAGAGGAGCCCGAGAGCTCCAGAGCTTTGATGATGTCTCCAGCATAACGTGCCTGCTCCTCTGTGATGAATGTGTACGCATACCCCTAAATAAGAGACAAGTATAAGTATGTACAAAACCTTACAATACAGTACAACACAGGACCATTAGAAATACATGCACTTCTAATATACATAATATAAAAAACAATATACAGAACCCTACAGTTTAATAGACTCGTTTTTGTAGAGCTGCAATTAATGATTATTTCAGTAGCCCCCTATTATATTCCTAGGGTTGTGTGATTATTTTAAGTTGCAGGCAGACAAAAAAGGTAAAAAACTAAATAAAATGTGGCAAAAAACAAACAAACAGATGACTAGCATTTTTCATCAAACACATTTTTTACCATTTTTATCTGAAAATTAGCACTTGTACTATAGAACTTTACCAATGCATCTGGTTTAACCCGATGCAACAGCTATGTCCATATTCAATAAATGCTATAAATGTTGTTGCAGCACTAATGTTTGGTACACTTCTCTATCTAATTTTCTTTTCAGGAGACTGTTTTACCACCCGATCAAGGTGGTTTTGCGTTACGGTTTTTACTACATTTACTTCAGAAATATATTGCACTTCACAATTTGTTATCGTAGCCCATTTGCAGCAATGTTATTTCATGCTGACCGTCCCAAATAAACCAACAAACGAGTCTCTGTTCTGTCCATTCTCCGCTGTCCTCAGTCTGACCTTGTTGCCGGCTCTCCCTGTCCTCCCAGCCCGGTGCACATAGTCCTCGTAGTGGTTGGGGCAGCCGTAGTTCACCACCAGAATCAGCTGCTTCACGTCCAGACCTCGAGCTGCGACAGACGTGGCCACCATCAGACGGCACACGCCTGTTTTAAAGTCATTTATGATGCTGTCACGGTCGTACTGATCTATGCCTGAAACAAAATCAGACACAACAGTTACTCAACAGGCTATGGTTAAAGGTCCCATATATTACACAAACTGACTCGTGTGAGCTTTAAGTCATGTTATAATGTTGCTACCTCATCAAAAACAGACCTGGAGTGTTTTCTTTCATTCACTTTGAGGATGCCAAGTAGTACTCACCTCCATGCAGGGACAGACAGGGGTAGGAGGCCTTCATCAGATCTTTGAGCAGTCCATCAGCGTGCTCCTGTTTATCCACAAATATAATAACAGAGCCCTTCTCCTGATAATGACCCAGAATCTCCAACAGCTTCAGGAACTTCTTCTCCTCCTCGATCACCAGCTGCACAAACACACAGCAGTGTTATGAGAGAGCAATACTTATAAAGATAGAGGATTCAAGAAGAAGAGATCATTTTTAAGGGTTTACACAAACTACTGAGCTACTGAGAAAGAGAGACTTATTTTCTGACTAATACTGAAGTTACAGAAAAATAATGATTGCACAATACTTTATGCAAGTAAGATGCCTTATAAAATCTAGTTTGACCCTCGTTTCTTTGAATCCCAGAAGGAGCCCCTGAGTCTTTGGGACCCAAATTTGGTTGAGAGTGACAGCAATAAACTGAATACAGTCTAGAGATGGTTTTATTTTAATGAAACATTTTTTTAAGTAAATTCCTCCACTGTCAATTATACAAGAGTTGTGTATTATTATTACACATACTACATAACTTTGACCATAACCCCTTATAAACTCTAAGTACTCTGGGTAACGCAGTATAATCACATTATAATCATTATAAACACATATAAGAGCATTAAATCTCCATGAAGAGTATCTGGCTGTTAAGCTCAGTCAGTGTGGATCCTAATAATAAACTAAACTAATGAGCCCACTGTTGTAATAACATACGTAATAACATGTGTAATGGAGTGTAATAAGACATGTATGGCTACATTACCACGTGCTGCTCGACGTCAGAGCACACCACGCTCCTCCCTCCCACCTGCACCTCGATGGGTTTGGAGAGAATCCTTCGGGCCAAAGCCTCCATGGCTCTGGGGAAAGTGGCTGAAAACATGACCGTCTGTCTGTCCGGACGAACATTATCTACGATTCGCATCACCTGTACAGACAGAGCACAGTGAGGGTGGAGCGGGGATTCTACTTTTCCTTCTTCTCTATTTTGAGAAGATCATCCACAATATGGAAAACTAATACTAACAACTTCCTGTTCAATTGGATTTTTGCAAGTTATGCAAGTTATTTTTGGAGTTATGCAAAGGTCAGTGTCACTGACACTGTTAAAGACTTGTATTTATAATCTTAGGTATTTTTGTATTTTCTAACACTAATGCCTACATTTTAGCACTCTACATATAAAAATAATCTGGAAGTCTTTACTTTTCATACTAAGTGGTTGCTTATTTTATATTTTATTTTAATAGAAGTTAGCATTAGCGCCAACCAGCACGCTGTACACAGAGGCTGTTGTACATGTATTGTGCTACTGGTTTAAGGCTTACTTTTAGTTTAGCGTTAGTTTTTTTTTTTTTGTTTCAAATTGTCAATGAAAGTTCAAAATAGCTTTATAAAGATGCAGCAGTGTTTTAATTAACATGACCCAAAATAAAAAAGAATGAAAATCCATCAACTGTGGACATGGTGGGGCCAGTAGATAATGAGGCTACCTCGTCATCTATTGGCTGTTGGGTTGTCAATCAAACTCTGGTGGTTTACGTTTGCCTGGCACGTAAAATATAAACCAAAATACAACAGCAGGAAGTGTAGAAGATGGATTCTGTGGAGTTTGTGAGCTGTTACTCACCTGAGGTTCAAAGCCCATGTCAAACATCCTGTCAGCTTCATCCAGCACAACATAAGTGACTCTGCGAAGGTTTGTGACTCGACCTGCCACCACAACAGCACAGAACACAAGTCAGATCAAAATACCACCAAATAACAGAGCTCACATCCTGCCTCATTCAAAATACTACAACTTGTACAAATATGGTACATTTAAACATCTTTATAAGTGCATTGAACAGTGGCCACCATGTTATAGTCGATGTTACATTTGGAGCTGGTCTTAGGTTTGGGTGCGTACCATCTGAAAAGTCTCAAACAAAACAAAGATGGCTCCAGTTGAAGCCTAAGCCTCGGCCACCTACAAAAGGGAAACATATTAGAGATTACCTCGCATGTGTGGAAGGAACGCCCTGCTCTCAACTACTACACTCTACTCTTCACTACACTCTACAGAGCTAACAGTCCAGCCCAATTCCAAGTCAACTCCAGTTCCTTAAGACAATTTTCCATTTATTTTTCCTATAGATTCTTCACAAAAAAACCTTTAAAAGAATCACCAACCTGCTATGTGCTAACTAATATCCATAAGGTGTTTTTAAGTCAAAAAAGGATGTTTAAAACTTTTACTTCCAGAACCAGTGGGGGTCACTGCTGTGCTTCATAATGTAGGGCTGCAACAACTATTATTAAGTATTTTAGCAACTCAAATATCTGTGTTTGAAATGAATGAAGCACAGGCAAACAACCATGCCATTTGCTGAGAGAAGTAATAATCACATCACAATGTTAAAGGTACACTCTGTCATTTTTCTGAAGGAGTATCCAGCACCTGCTTGTCCCCAAGATGATACTGCTTTGCCTGGAATGTTCCGCAATATGTGATGTATGTTATGTCCAGACAAAGGCAAAACTACAGAGCTTAATTACAGTTTTAAGATTTTTTGCAATAAAAACGTCTAAGTAAAAAAAATTATAATAGCGGAGAAACATGGAACATTCCAATCCAAGATATAGCATCTCCTTGGAGATAAGCAGGTGGCAGATCCAGTATGAGAAAAGTAATGAAATGAAGCTTTTAAAATATTCCCAAGAGCCATACAGTGATTTGGTCTAAAAGATACATTCTTTACAGTCTTTTACGTATTATTACTATTAGCCTGTCAGTTTATTAAATCATGGATTAAAAAAAGCTAATAAACAGATGTACTTATTATCAAAATAGAAGCTAGTTGCAGCCCTAACTGAGATGAATGATACCTAATGTCTCTGTTGATGTTAAATCCCTTACTTCAAAAACCAATGACCAAAAAACCGATCCACTTCTACTGAGAGGATTTGTATGATGACTGTAGATTAGATGGCTTAAACATCTGAATTCCCGTTGCGTTTTAACAGTAGATAAAAGATCATCCGATCCAGTGGTTCTGGAGACCCCAGGAAGCGCTGGACCCACCTGTCTAATCCTCCGTCTTCAGAAATGTCTTTCACTTTGTCAAATAATGCCACAGTTTAGTCAGAGATTAGACTCAGAATACTCTGTTGTAAACTCACTGGAGTTGTGTTTTGTTTCATTCACAATTTTTGAGTATCTCTTTATTAGTCTGTCTACATCTCCAAAACTCAAACTGCTCTGTTCTACAATGTTTGTTCAGCAGAGATCAGCTATTCCAGGGCTGATATTATCAAAATGATTCTGAATGTGTGAATGTGCATAGAGTTTAAAAACATAGTGGAGCATATACTGTATAAGCACATGACATCACAAGGTGGAACTAAGTGTTTTCTGTTTGAGTGAAGATAAATTTGTTTGTGTGTTAAACATGTGCGAATGAAACAAAACACAGCAGCAGGTGTGTAAAGTAAATGGGGGGAGATGGGACAGAAGGGGGCGCCACTCACCACTGTTGGCTCCCAGCATGTCAATCATTCTGCCTGGAGTGCACACAATGATCTCTGCTCCTCTCTTCAGCTCAGCAATCTGTGATCAAACAAAACCATTCTAAAGCCTGGACACACTGATGGACTGGAGGAGGAGGAGGTGTCTGGGGTGAGGGAGGATATTCACTACATCTGTGCTTAGTAGGGTGAGTACTTTTTCTTATTTAAGTACTCATACATGAACAATACTTTTGGGACCAGTTCCTGTGTTAATCATAATCAAGAACCACAATGACCATAATATAATTTCTTCTTAATTTTTTTTTAATCCTTCCTCTTTGGTAATAACAGATTGTAAATATATCCACTAGTTGTCACATCCCAAACAGGAAGTAAGTATGGGCAGGCTTCCAGCTCTGGCTCCAATTCACTTTCTTTGAAAAAACATCACTCCTCTCTCTGTTACCATCTTAAAACGTTCATATTAACCTGTTCTACATGATCCTGGTGTTTTTATTTCTTTATTTAGTCCGTAAATCAATTCCAAAAGGCTCTGTGCCCGTGTATTTAAAGCTCAGACAGTGAACATTGAGCTACAGGTGGAAGTCACTAACAACATGTTCAAAAGTACAAACATAAATTGAGTATTTCAGTGGAGGAAACTTCTGTGTTTAGAAAGGATGATGTTTGTGTCCTAATGCCAACACTAATGCTTATTTTGAGGCATAATAAAAATGACATAGAATTAAATTAACAAGTAATAATATTATATTATTAATATGATTAATAATAATATTAGAAGTATTCTTTAAATACAAATTGGGAAGCCTTTATTTTGATTAATACAAATTTTAGAGGGTTGTTTATTTAATATTTTACAATTTTGATAAAAATTTAATTGTTAGCTTTGAGGCACAGTGATTATTCCTAATATGGAATATGGCTCCAAATTGGCCCTGTAACTAATAGACTCAGTGAGCTTCATCTGACTACAGCTAAACACTGTGGGTGAACACTGTGGGTCAATGACACTGCCCACTAACTTTCTATAGGCAAGCTAATTTCCTTTTGGTATCCTGGTCGTTCTATTCAACATTCCCTGGGACTTCTTAGGCCACAGCAAATAAGGCCTCATCATCAAGAACAACTAAATTGATCTGGTGATTTTGGCCTCAGTCTAGTCTGAGACCAAACCACAAATGAAGAGTCTAGTCAATTACATAGCCGCCATTACAAGTTATGAACTTATATCAACAACATAAATAAGTGTGTCCTGTTTTACACAGATTAGAAATGAAAGCTGTGTAGGACAGATCTGTACCTGCTCGCTGATACCCGTCCCTCCGTACACACACACCACTCGGAGTCCCAGAGGTTTGGAGAACTTCTTACACTCTTTGGTGATCTGCAGTGCCAGCTCTCGAGTCGGGGTCATGATCACCGCTACAAGCAAAGAGGATTCACTTTAGATTAGGATATATTGGTACATTTAGATAATGGCTGAAGAATTAAGGCCAATGAGATGTAGTGTAAACTGTGTGTTTGAAGACATATCACATTTTTGTCTATACATAGTGATCACCTGTAGATCATTATGGATTTGAATTTTGAATTGTAATATTGATCTAAAACTACTTAACAAAAGAAAGTGGTCAGTTGAATTCCAGTTGAAAGCTGCAAACCTGCGTATAAGTAAAGAGCAGTGGCTGTGTATGGGGGTAGGGGAAAATTAAAATTTCTGGAGCAATGGCATTCTAAATGCAGGAGAAGAAAGATTACTCTAACATAAGTGATTCACTCTAAATACAACTTCCAGATGGTAAATGAGAAAGGAAAACAAAAAAAGCTCTTTCCATATGTTTCCTTAAAAACTATTGTCTTTTGGCTTGGCAATAACTTACAGATGGGTCCCTCAGACTCCTCTAGAGGGCGCTGGTCCATGATGTGTCTGAACATGGGCAGCAGGAAGGCGATAGTTTTTCCACTTCCTGTTTTGGCAATGCCGATGAGGTCACGGCCTGACATGATGGCGGGAATGGCCTGGGCCTGGATTGGGGTGGGCTTCTCATAGTTATGCCTGAGGAAAACATGAAGGGAAATGTTTTTAAACTATGAAATACATCATATGTGAAGAAGTCCAAAGAAGAGGAGTTTTAAAATCAAACTGCCCTGTCCTTGTTTACTAATATTTGCATGAACAGCCAGTCCCTTCTACATTCTGTTTGAATACAGGAGAGACTGGAAACTTTGTCCAAACTTGAGATGATCCAAACAC
>JACN01010496.1:0-11786 GCA_000787155.1 Scartelaos histophorus | reverse complement strand
AATAAAAATAAAAATAAAAATAATACAATTTGGGGTCAACTTATTTTCCCCAAATTCTGTTTTTTAACAAACTCTCCCCAAGTCCCTTTTTTAACTACAATACTATAAGAGAGGGGTGGTGTCACTCTCTGTTATGCAGCTATTTCTTTGTATTAAAGTATTCATATAAATCTTTGTGTGTTTTATATATTGACACATTGGCCAAAAATATATCAGTTTATCTTTAAAAAAACATATTGTCGTTAGTTTATATAAGTGTAAGTAGACGTGCAAACATGTTCTGAAATGCATGGGATTCACACTTTAGTCTTTTTTAAATGTTAATATTCCTGGAGTGAACAGAACTTAAAAGATGTTGTTTTGTTTTTTCAAAATGGTTCAGGCCAAAATTGAACGTTACTAAACTCTGTGTTTGGCATCTGCTCAGACAAGTCTAGTCAACCGTAATAAGTGTGAATGAGCCGCCCAGCTATGGAAATGAACAGACAATTCTACAACCGAGAGTGTTGCCAGTTACCGGAAAAAAAAAAAGAGAAAAAGAGAAAAATCCTAGATCATAGAGGAAAGATTAGCTCCACTCCATCTTCAGTGGTATTACACGCTAAAATACCTAGAGGTCATATCCTTGGCCAGGCACTCACAAGCCCAAATCACATTCACAGATAACTAATGAAAACTTTGTACTATAATGAACCCAGCCAATTTTTAATTTTCTTTTTTGCTTCCGGCACTGGTCCATATAACAGACATTACAACTCATTTAACCAGCTGATGAGTCCTCCCTTGGATGAGCTAAAAGATTGGTACCGTAGTTTTTTCTTTTTTTTTCACAATCGCTCTCCCATGATCAGAATAACAACTGTATCCGACGCGGCGCCATTGGTGGTTTCACTACTGCAGTCTTGGACCCGCTCCCAAACGCTATCACTACACACTTGTACTTTTGACTTTTCGCAATAAATCCTTTCAAGTGTGCGGTTGTTTGTAGTGCAGGTGAATTGAGTCCTCGAATAGTTGGATTTACTCCAGTGGGTAAGATTATATAAAGGGAAAAGGCAATGCTCGGTGGTTGTTGAAACAGGGCAACCCATCATCCTAATGGCCATAAACAGATATACAGGACATATAGAGAGATATAAGGGAAAGTGCTTTAGTGCCACGCGTCGGCTACTTCTGCTCGAAATAAGGTTCAGATGCATTAATAACGGGGAGGTGTTTGGAAAAGGGCCGGAGTTGTTGCCGCCATAAGTCCATATTTTATCTTAAAGAGCTTGTTAAGGCTGTTTCAAAGAGGCGATTCGGGGTGTAAGA
Organism: Scartelaos histophorus; assembly: GCA_000787155.1. Lineage (NCBI taxonomy): Eukaryota > Metazoa > Chordata > Actinopteri > Gobiiformes > Gobiidae > Scartelaos > Scartelaos histophorus. The sequence continues at coordinate 10,475 of JACN01010496.1, read as the reverse complement.
GGAACTATAGGGACATTTATGGCTTTGGGTGTACTGCCAGATACTACAAACTTTGGGAAAGTCAAGCACAAGGTCTCCTGCAGACTTTTCCAATGTGTAAGCATGGATAAATATAGAATATTTGTCACTTTAAAGGTGCATTATGTATTTTTTCTGGTGGAAGGGATGTTAAATGCTTTTCTCCATGGAGATGTTATTGCTTTGTCTGGAATATTTACAGTTGGGCTGGGCGATATGGAGCAAAAATTATATCTCAATATATTTTGCTATATCTTGATATACGATATATATCTCGAAATCTGTACAGGAAAAATAACACCCTCCCCCCCAAAAAACTACTGCAAAAACAAGTGCAAAGAAGTTGGCAGTTCATGTAGGAACATGTAGGAAAGTGCTTCTGCAACAAACAAAATAAAAATCCCTGTATAAAAATAATAATTTAACTGTAAAATAAAGGATGAAATAAGCTCCTTTAGCAGAGGAAGCTCGGGAGGTTCCTTATTTTAATAGATCCATGTTCCTGACCAGCAGTGAGGAGGTTTCCCACAATCCACTGCGCAGATTCCAAACACTATTGTACAAGTAAAACTGCAGCAGATTCTTCATTTAAATCTTCAGTATAAATAAACTTTACATTATTAAACTTTACAACATGTAAACCATAAAGACGACAGAGCCACATCAGCCCGTTTGAGATTATAATGTGTTTAATGCAGCTTTGTGCACATTTGCTGACAGGTTTACAGAAACAAACTTAAAACCGCATGGCTCATTTGCATAAACTATAAGTGCTAAAAAAAAAAGTTCGCTATCAGGGCACAAGAGCTGTAAATGGTGGAAAAGGTTCGTGGAGCTAGAAGCTTTGGTTAACACCAATTTTTGGCATTTAGAGACGAGTTGTGTGTCCTCCTGTTGAGGCGCCTCATGTTGAGACTCACGAGGGGAAGAAAAGCGAAGCGACGAGGGCAGAACAGAGAAGCGAAGCGGCCAAATCAGGATTAAATATAAGCATTATATCCATATATACAATATGTCAAAATCCATATCGAGTTTTAAAAATATCTCAATATAGTCGATATATTGAGATATCGCCCGCCCCTAGTTTACAGTATTGTTTAAATCTTTCTATCTTCATGGAGATCAAACCAGACCAAGCTACAGGTCAGATCTGTGGGGAGGCAACCCCACTCAAAGTCAGAATGCATGTTTATCTAGGTATTGATTTGACCTGTAAAAACACCTATAATTTGTCATACTGACAAGCAACAGCATATTTATCTATAGAAACAAGCAGGTGACTGACCTCCACCCGAAAAGTTACACAGTGCACCTTAAATTACAATTTTACAACCAGTGAAAAGTTTGGACACAGTCTCAGTCTCTTTTCTTACTGCTTTCTACATTTTAAATCCATAATGAAGACATCAAATATATGAAGTCAAATATATGGAATTATTAAGAAAAAACTTCTACTAAATATATCTGGAAAAAACAAAGGATGACTAATTTGAGGATTTGGTTATAAAATATTTTAAAAGACAATCAAAAAGCAATGCTGAGTTAATATTACAAGGAATAAGTTATATAGACAAGCAGATTTGTTTTGAGTCATTTACACAGATGAAATCTTCTGCATTATACTCTATGCAAACACACCTTTAATTGCTATTCAAAGTAGTATTCTCTTTACACAGCACAGCATGCATATAAAATCATAAATAAGGGACAGTGCCAGTTTACATGGGCACAATACACTTAACCTGCTCCAATTAATCCAAACTCTAAATGATATGTCAGATGTTAATGTATCTAAATGTGGTGTGGTGGCCGGTATGTTTGTGTATAGGATAGCGCTCTTATTATGATTCATTATTATTGCATATAAGTGGCATAAATAAAGCATGTGATGTTAAATCAACCATCAGCGTAATCTGTCATCTCTGGAGTCCCCCTTCCCCATTAAGTGTTATCCATCATACGTGCACCAATAAGCAGTGAGCAATTTCTCTGTGATTAAACCCTTATTGCCATCAGACCCCAACTCTCTATCAAGATAAGCTTTGTGGAAAAAAACGGTGTGAATTTGAAGGTTCGTGTGTAATATTTCAATGGAAAATATCGCGGTTGTGTGTAAGCGAAATTCATAGCGCGGAAAGGTATGAGGCGATGAATCACGGTGACAGCGTCGCAACAGGGGTTTGTGTAGTTTGTCCAGGAGCAAAACAAAGCGAAACAAGTGCGCAGGAGAAGAAGAAGAAGGATAGCGTGTCCTGATGTAATGTTAATGAGACACGGTAAGAACAGGCTGCACAGGGAAAGTGGAGATTGCATGCAGAAGAGGACGGCACGAGGACAAAATGACTTCATCGGACAATGGACAATATTTTAACCTGGCTGAAACAATCTATTAAACGTGATGGAGTTTGCTGTCAAAATGTTGGTTTTCACATACCCCCTATCTCCACCCCACTGCTCTGAGATTACTTATCCAGAAGATTTAGACTCCTGGTTATACACAAGAGTTTCAAAAAGGTCACATAGCCATTTTCAACATGTAAATGAATAACGAGTTAATTAAGCGTTTGGTGCGACATAAAGTGAAGTGAAATGAGGGGGCTGGGCCTTTGGTTCTGCAGTTTTAAACAGGAGTCAATGGTCCAATTTCTATTACTGACAGTTTACAATTAATACCTATACATTAAAATAGCAGGTTACTAGAGAGATGGACTGGCTTTTTCCATGGCCAATGCCAATGCCGATTGTACAATCCAGAGCAGATGATGGCCGATATATGGGAGAGATTTAGATCATTTTACAAATAATCTAATTTGAATATACTACAAAATCATCCACAACCTTTTTAACTAAAATTAGATGAAGAAGCTCTTTTGCAGTACTTTGGACTAAAGTATTCAAATTCAGCTTTATGCATATTTAGGCAGCAGGTTCGGTCAAACTAAATATCGGCCACTGTTGGAGATTTAAGGTCGATAGCTGCTATGCTAAAAAGTGCAAATATTGGTTCTATATATCGGCCAACCAATATATTTGTCTAAGTGAACATGCCATGTTGTTATTCAATGTTTTTCATATAGGTCATTCAAAACACTAGAACAATTTATAACTTGTTAAATTACTTTTTTGTCATTTGAAGACATTTTATTCATTTCATTTCAAAAAGGACAAAGTGAAGTATCTGGCACTGGCATACCTCAAATGAGTCCTAAAGGTGATAATGTTTTGATGACAGGACACCTTCAAAACACAAACACTTGGGGTTCTTGCCCAAATCAATGAAACGCTGATTTGCAGAAATAAGTGAAAGTGATGGAGGCAGTGATGGAAAGAGAGAGCATGAGTTAAATGGAGTGAAAATGGCCGACCATCTGGCAGCGGGCGCAGAAATAACTGTCCCATTAGACATCTGTACAGCACTGTTCTTAATGGGCCACAGCCAAAGACACTGGTGCAAATGGGGAGAATGGGAGAATACTGGTGAGCTGGCTGCACCACAGAAAACTATATGGGCAGAACTAAATGGTGTTTGGAACTTGCTCTAATGAGAAGCTCAATGGGACAACAGGGCCATGGAAGTACATAATATGAAAATGAGAATGCTTTTGGTAGGAGTGGTTGATATGGCAAAAAGATACAGGCTAGATCCAGTTTTGATGGTACAAGTGCCTCAATTATCAACAAGTAAACAGAAGCATGTGTTGTTTGGGGCAATTACCACTGGAAAATGCATGGATTCTTTCTATCGCAATTTAATATGTAAATGAAAGCAGACAGTAGGAACAAAGCTTGTGCCTCTGCTGTGCTGTTTCTACCCACCTTATTCTGCCCCGCCCACTTTTGTCTCTAAATGCTCCAAAACTGCACTGGCACTTTCAGTTAAACAGGAATCCCATTCATGTCAATGAAGAATTTGGGAAACATTTAGCATCTTAAATATGACAAAGTCGCATAATTTGTTTAAAATGTAAAATGTGCTTGCCCTCTCCGGGTGGATGGAGAGTCCCTGCCTCAAGTGGATGAGTTTAAGTATCTCGGGGTCTTGTTCACAGTGAGGAGAGGACGGAGCGTGAGATTGACAGGCGGATCGGTGCAGCATCGGCAGTGATGCAGTCGCTGTATCGCTGTGTCAGTCTACGTTCTTACTCTCACCTATGGTCATGAACTCTGGGTAGTGACCAAAAGGATACAAGCAGTCAAAATGAGTCTGGGTGCTCCCTTAGAGACAGGGTGAGGAGCTCAGTCACGCGGGAGGAGCTCAGAGTAGAGCTGCTGCTCCTTCACATAGAGAGGAGTCAGCTGAGGTGGCTCGGGCATCTGGTCCGGATGCCTCCTGGGCGCCTCCCTCGGGAGGTGTTCCGGGCATGTCCCACCGGGAGGAGGCCACAAGAAAGACCCATGACACACTGGAGGGACTATGTCTCCAGGCTGGCCTGGGAACACCTTGGGGTTCCCCCGGAGGAGCTGGAGGAAGTGGCCGGGGTGAAGGAAGTCTGGGAGTCCCTGCTTAAACTGCTGCCCCTGCGACCCGGCCCCGGATAAGCGGAAGAAGATGGATGGATGTAAAATGCACCAAGTCAACACTGCACCAATTCTCTGGGGGGAAGAGGCTTTAAAACGGCTTTATAGTCTTGAACTTATTTCCTGTCAAGATCAAACCTGAATAATGATGGCGGCACCCATGGCAATTTCTGGAATAAGTTAAGTAAGTGATAGTTGAGCCACACATAAAGGTTATCTTTTAATATGCATTACATTATGAAAAATATCTGTTTCTGAAAAAATGTTTTTGGTAAATGGTTTAATGGTAAATTTTTATATAACACTTCAAAGGCTTTGAGTGCTGTAAAGTGCTTCAGCAGCACTCTACAGCAAACAACCACTCACCCATTCAAACACATTCACACACAAGTATACGTGCACACTGGGGGAAGGTGGGTTGAGTGTCTTGCCCAAGGACACAAGGACAACATTCATCTGCAGGAGCTCTAATCACACCAAACTGTTGGTCAGTGGATCTGACCAGTCAACAAATGATGTTTATGCTGAGAGTGGAAATCAAGCTGCCAACCACTGGATCAGTTTTTTTTTTTTTTGTGAGAGATGGAGTCATAAATGATAATAATCACTAATAAAAAAATAAATGTATCTTTAGTATTAACTGTGAACATAAGTGAAAACCCTGGCCTCTCATAAGCACTGAGCCCGGGTGTATCACCTGTCCATAATGTTGACATGAAGGCCCCAGTGCCATCAGCGACTTCCCTGTAATGTCATTAAAGCAGCAGAGACCTGCTGGTCCCGGGCTGGTCCCTGGCTGATCCTGGGCTGGTGGAGTGGTTTGTCGTGGGTGTCAGTTTTCTATTGATTTATGGAGATGTCAAAGAGGCCCGTCCCTTCAGCTGACTGGATATAATCCAATCACAGAGCACTCCAACTGCAGCCGCACCATGAGCTCATGCTCCAAAACAGCTTACAGCGGCTAAAATCTGCTAGCACAACACAAGCTACAAAAGTTATGTATATATTGTACAAGAGTATATAAGTATATACTTACAAAACTTGATTTATCCCTGCTCTAATCCTTGTTTGTGAAATATCAGCTGCAACAATTGCATAGCTAATACAATATCACTCATCCTCAAATTAATAATACTTTTAAGTTACAAGCAGGGCCAAATCTAAACAAAAACAGGACAGTAATAAATGTTTGCAATTTACAAACTGAAATAAAATTCTTGTTAAACCCTAATTCTTTGACCATTACACGCATTAAAACACTGATCGTATAGGCTTCCATGTACAAGTTCAGTAATGACATTAGCAGTGAGTGCTTAAGTGTGTCTCTAAATCTTAATTTGATCCAGCACTGGAGGAGGCACTAATAGCTTTAATGCAGCTAATTAGTAATTAGGAGGATGGCCGGGGGACGGAGCACCCCCACGCATCACAAAACTGTGTTAGGAGACATCACCCATCCCACGCAATCTCCTATCAGTCAAGAATCTGACCAAGACAGGCCTCTTCTATGGCTGCTCTTTCAAATAAAATGTGCCTTGCTTTTATAGGCTCCCAGTGCAATTACATTACATGAATTATATTAGTCACAAAGGCACACATATTCTATGATGTGTTACTGTAGCTCTGAACTCAGGAAGTGTCCTGGTATGAATGAATAAACTGTGATGATAAATCATATTGTAGAAGAACTGGTAAACCCGTGCTTAAGCCAAAGCCCAGTGTAATATAACATGAACAGAAGACTCTTCCTCAAGCACTTTCTCAAACTCTTGTTTATTTATTAAGAGAAGTCAAACCTGGACTTGCACAGCTGGGCATAATCCTATAGTATAATTTATAGACTGAAAGTGTTGAATCTCACAAATACCTCGATAAACCTAAATCATAACGATCAGCTCCTTCAGAGTCTCTAAAGTCATTACTGTGGACGTGCTCCTGCCAGCTGCCAGCCCATTAAACCTGTGTAACACTAACATCATATTACACCTCAATATACATCTTATCTGCATCTCCCTCCTCACATCAGTGACTGCATATGGAGCTTACAGTAATTAAAGCTAGAATCTAAATGAGCCTTGTAAACTGTGGACTGATTCAGTTTACACAAGCCTGCATACTTTATTATGAAGTAAAACACAACTGTAAGTAACCACAGACTACATGGTATGCCGGATATGACAGCAATAATTCTTTATGGAATGCTGTGGGCACTTTCTAAAGCACCCAAACTAATGATTATTACTTTTCCTTGCAACATTTGCATTATATTTCATTATATGCAGAGTGGAACATAAATGTTTATTGTGTATTTTCTGTTCCAATACACTGTGTCACTCTCGAAAATGTATAATTGTGATGGGCCAAATGAAGCACACCATTCATACAGTACATTACTATAAAACATGGGAACTATGTGAAGCTGTTCACTGAAAACTACCACTATATGACATCACAAGATGTAAACAGGCTAATAATAAAAAGTTACGCAAACATGTATGAATGAAACTAAACACAACTCTGGGTATGCTTTTGATGAACAGCATTATAACATGGTTTAAAGTTCGCAAGAGTCTTTTACGTAATATGACACCTTTAAGAAGATTGTGTAGTTTTGTTTAAAGAAATATAGACAGGAACATTTCACACCATAAATATAAATCCTTCTCTACTAGTGAAAATATAGTTACCTAGTTAATCTTAGTGTAGCTGCACAGACTCTCACACCCCAGCCTTTTAGCTCGAGGGCACAAAGTCAGCAGGATTTGTGCAACACCTCGTGCAGCAAACCCAACATTAATCCCAAATTATTCACACCAGGCTTATAGTTGCATGTAAGATGTGTAACTTATGTAAATCGCAAGGAAAAGGTACCAGAATGTTACATAAGAGATACATCTTGAGCTGTCGCCTCTGCCACTGGTGCAATGTCCGCCCCCTCCCAGACTTCCTCCAGAGCCCCCCACCATCAGCCATGTGGCCTCATTCACTCCATCACCGCTACCTGTTGACTACTCAAGGCTCTGTATCACAAGCAAGATGCAAACATGTGGATCTGTGCATTAAAAGCAGATAGTGGTATTAGCTATGGTTGGATATATGCAATTGACAACTGCAATATTTAGTATATTTTCTATAGACCTGTCTATATATACTATAATTTCAATATCAACTTATCAACATTCACTACATGAAAGATGGAACAGTAATTTTTGGGGGGCAATGTTTATCGTGAATCCTTATTCTTTGCACTAGTGGGAAAATGGTGGCGGTTTTTCTGTACTATGGTAAGATTTGAGCTGCACATGGTTGAATTAATAACTTCTATGACTAAGTATAGACACAAACTACTTAAAGATGGGACTATGTAACTTTATGGTTGGGGGTCCGTCACCTGCTTGTTTCCATGGCTACATCAGTGCTCTGCTTGGAATGTTCTACAATATGAGATTAAATAGCTCTGCTTCACAACTACATCCCAATACCTAGAAAAACAGGCATTTTGGCTTGCCTCTCCAGAGATCTGACCAGTAACTTGGTTTTGTCTCCAAGAAAATAGATATGTTTAATGCCCTACTGTGAAACATTTCAGACAAAGCGATAACATCTCCATGAAGAAAAGCATTCGACAAACCCAACATCAGAAAGGTTACACAATACACCTTTAAGTGTTGCAGCATACATTTTTACCAACATTGTACTTTTAGAATATTTATTTTTTTGCATACTTCTTCACAATTTGTTATTGTTATAGACCTAGTGTAACGGCAGACTTTCTTATTACAATGCGCTAGGTTGGGATATCTGACAGAAAATCAAAGAAAAAAAATAATTGCCAGTTATATTTATGCGTTCAAGTCAAATCTCATAAAACAGCTTCATAAATCGCTCCACTGCACATGCACGGTAATGTCCTATTTACATATCTACAAACATTAGAGCGCGTCAGATGGATTAAAATCTATATATGAGGTTTGAGTAAGAAGTCTATAAAGCTATGCCACATGCTAAGGAAGGGCGTACTTTTGGTGAATGGATAGAAATGTGTTGGTTCAGTGATTCTCAATATCCAACAGGTAGTACAAGTACAGCTTACAAGTACACAGAAGGTACTTTCACACTAATTTGGTCTCGGTTGGGTTTTTTTGGGTGGTTCTGTTCTTAATACTAGTCTAGTCTAGGATTACGTACAGATTTATTTTCAGTTTAGTCCCAGTATTGATGAATGTGCAAATGTGAACACACCTCAGGTCTTGATGCAACTTAAATATCGTCACCTTCCTAAAATAATCGCCCAAGTCACTTTTTGCTTAAGTTTACTTTGCCATAATTTATGCCATAATTTCAATTTTGGGGGAAGTTTCTTGTGTTTCCTGAAAAAACCTGAAAAAAATGACTTATGCGATTATTTTAGGAAGGTGTCGATATGTTAAATTAATGTGTACAATTCAAATAAATAATGACAAAAAAATAAAATCTAAATTATTTGCTTCGAACCAACATAAAATACTTAAAAGGGAAAAGGCAGCATAATAATTTAAATGAGACAAGTTCAATTACAAATACAAAAAATTCCTTTGCAGAAACAGACAATTGCCATTAAAAAAAAAAAAACTCAGCCACTAGTTCACTCTTCGTAGCTGTGTTTTGTAAAATAAAACAATTATTCCTCCTCTTTTTCAGAATGGAGAGATCTGTTTGTGCAACACTTAAAAGGACATGAGTAAAGGTGAGTGCGTAGTCACCCAATCACTGAACCAGAGCGTGCTGCAGAGTTCTTACCTTGACATTGTCCGGGTGCAGACCTCCAGGGTGCTTATCCATGTACTGGCACAGATCTGTGTGCTGGAAGAAATACAAATGCATCCTTATTTATAGAGTAGAAACAAAAAGTAGTGTTATATTTGGATAATCAAGTCTATATAACTAACACAAATCCAGAAATGTTTGCTTGATGAAAAAACGTGTATAGTTGGTGAGATGAATGTGTTTGTACATGTAAATAAGTACAACATTTTCTTCAAGTTATGAGATATACGGAGATGCCAAATTGAAATGTAAATCAATGCAAAGTAAAGGTAGAAGAAAGAAAAAAAAATACCACAATGAATGATGGAGAGCATATTTAAATAAATCAAAACCCCAGTTCTTAGACAATTCCAGGATTTGTGGAGGTTTAGAGAAAGTGAAGACAAATGTTTGAAGTCTGTCTGTGTGAGCTGTGCTTTAGCAGAGCGTGTCTTTACTCAGTGTGGGGGCATTAAGCTCCATTACTGAGGCTTTGGGCGATCGTGGACCAGGTTTGACAAGAGTTTGGGGCCGTCCTGGACTCACTGTTGGAAAAAGGACTGAATGATAATGCGCAGAGATACTTGTTTCGCGGTGTCAGCCTAATACATAATTCATAATGTACTAATGTCATCTTTTTAGCAATTCAGTGTCCACTGGGTTACTCAAAATAAAACACATTTTCACCTTGATTTATGTTACCATGAAGTGATTGCATAATTCTTTGTTGATTCGTTAAGGTCCCGTTCTGTTTTCTATCACTGCATATGTGTTGATTCGCACCTGAGTTCACACCTAAGTTGGGCTGTGATTCTCTTTAAATATACAAACAGGGATTGGACAAAACAGCTTTACTTTGTTGGTGTATTGTTAAAAATATTACACAGGGAACATGAAAATTGCTCTTTTGTTTTTAGTTATTTATAGGCGGTTGATAGAGGACTTTGTTCCACTAACTTTTTTGTGTGTCCTTGGGCAAGACACTTAACCTGCCTCACTCCAGTGTCTGTTCGTATGTGTAAATGAATGTTTCTCTCTCTGATTACAGATTAGGTATAAAAGGCAAACATTATGATATCAAAGACTAATATGATTTTTAAATTCTGCGTAATAAATCATGATTCATAAAGGACCTGGACCCCTCCCTCCCTTCA
>KN503565.1:21955-47718 GCA_000787155.1 Scartelaos histophorus | reverse complement strand
CAGCTTCTTCCCCAATCTTTCGTGTTTTCCCAACCACTGCACAGGACCAAGGCAGAGGAGTGGGAAAGGGTAAAGAGAGAAGCTTGTCAGTACCACAAGACTCTAGTCATAAAGAAAAAGATATAGACAAAACCAGAGACAAAGAAAAAGAGAATAAGAGGGAGAACAGGAAGGATTTAGAAAAAAGAGGCAAAGTTTCATCACGGGATGGTTCACCAAGTACACCCTCCAGTCACTTCAGTGTTGATGGAAAAGAGTCTGAAGCTCTCTCTTCAAAAAAGACTCTTGGACGCAAAAAGTCAGCAACTGTGGATACAGGTTCTGATTCTGTTTCTTCAGAAATCCGCATGGTCCAATCCAGTATGCAGTCAGCTGTTGGTAAAGGTCGTTTTTCTAAGAAAGGACGACCTTCTGAAAGAGGGGTAGAGGTTGAAATTGAGGAGAAAGACAAACAAAACGGTTCTAGTCCACAAACTGCAAGTCTTTCTGGACAGCTAAACAGACAACTACCAGTCTCCTCAGTTCTGGCTCAAGCAGAGAAGCAGCCTGTTACTGACAAGCGTGTAGTCGGACTGCTAAAGAAGGCTAAAGCTCAGCTTTTCAAGATAGAAAAGAGTAAGATGAAACCTGCTGAGCCAACTAAGCCAATGGTATGTTTTTCCCTTATATCTTATCTGTATAAACCCATTGAGAATTAAGCACTATATTTAAAATGAATCAAAACAATTCAAGGTACTGTAGATGATTGTCTAGTTTTTACTGTTTTTTTCAATTTTTTGACCCAGTGAATTACTCATGGGGTTTATCCTCTGTCTTTGTCAATTCTTTTATTTTTGAACAGGGGCAAGAAAGTGATTCATCAGAAACCTCAGTCCGTGGTCCACGCATCAAACACGTGTGTCGTCGTGCAGCTGTGGCTCTAGGCCGCAATAGGGCAGTGTTTCCTGATGACATGCCCACACTCAGTGCCTTGCCCTGGGAGGAGAGAGAAAAAATTTTATCATCTATGGGAAATGATGGTAAAGTGCTACATACATACAACTTACTTTACAGTCTTCCTGGAACTTAATACCAAAATTCATTTCAATCTTTTGTATCATCATATAGACAAATCATCTGTAGCGGGCTCTGAAGAGGCAGAGCCACAATCTCCTCCAATAAAGCCACGGGAAACACGACATAAGCCTGTTCAAGAAGCTCCCCCTAAAAAAGGACGGCGCTCCCGGCGCTGTGGCCAATGCTCAGGCTGTCAGGTACCCGAAGACTGTGGTGTATGTACTAACTGTCTTGACAAGCCAAAATTTGGAGGAAGAAATATCAAAAAGCAGTGCTGCAAGTGAGTTAAATGTTTATTACTTATACTTTGTGTTATATTATAAAAAATGCAAAAATAACAAACCAATATCTTATTTTTGGCAGGATGAGGAAGTGTCAGAATCTACAATGGATGCCCTCAAAGATGTTTCTTCAGAAGCAAGGGAAAGGCAAAAAGGATAAGCGAAAGAATAAGATGTCGGAGAAGAAGGATTCTGTAAATCCAGTTAAAGGGCCTAATGTAGACTCTACTATGAAACCTACTCCTTCACCAGCAAAGGAGGAGCCTTTGGGTAAAAAGAGTGCAACATCTCCTTTAAAGCTGTCTGAGGACAAATTTAGAGACCAGCCACTGGATCAATCATCTCCCCTGACAACATCCCCTCCACATGTTGATGCTTCTGAACCCCCTGTGCAAACCCAAGAGCTGTCTCCTGTCCCAGAAGTGACCAATGCATCCAGTCTCCCCAGTAAGAAAGGACACAAAGCTCAACAGACAGTGGAAACGTCTTCATCCTCCTCTTCTTCCACTTCATCATCTTCCTCCTCTTCCTCCTCCTCATCGTCATCCTCATCATCCTCATCATCGTCTTCAGCACAGAACTCTCCAGCTAAAACAACATCAGCTCACCAACAAACCGAACAGCAACACTGTCCAACTAATAATCAGACAATGTCAAAAAAGGAACCTCCCAAACTCCCATCAAGTGAGCCCAGGAGAAAGCAGCAGTCTTCAAGTCAACACAGCTCAGTTACACCAGATCCAGGTACTGTATGCATACATTGTGTTGCACCTCTTTATTCATTGGATTGAAAATTATAAGAAAGAATTTTATTTTATGTTTTTATTTAACAGATTTAAAACCATCAAAAAGGTCAAGTTCACGGTCTGTCCCTCCATCTCCAAAACAGAGACCAAAAGACAAGGTAATGTACTAGGCCTTATGCACCACATTCAGATAGTAAAATATAATAATACAAAATATATTATGATGTAGCATAACACATGGACTAAATTTCTTATTCATGAAGTCCCACAGTGATTACCAAATAAACATTTAGCTATGGCTGACAGTAATGTGAGTGGTGTGTTGTAGTGTGTCCAGACCTTTATGGTCTCAGGTTTGCCACGATGTACTCTTACCTCTCAAAATTATGATAAGAGGAAATGAACACACATGGACTAAAAAAAAGTTTCTGAAACCTTAAAGTGAACATATTCCACAAGTTGCTATTAAGGATGTGAATGTTGTTTTTGTTTGCTCATATTTTTGCTAAACTAGCAATAACAAAAGGAGTTACCACTATTCGAATGGATTTTTTATTAAACTAATTGTAAGTAAATCATATATTTTTTTGTTTTATACAAAGGCACTTACCTCTAAGCCACCCAGCAGCAGTAATTTAAACTGGTTGAGCACTCCCTCGACTAGGGGCCCAACAAAGTCCAGAGCACCCCCCTGCGACGGAGTGCATCGCATCAGAGTGGATTTTAAGAGGGACCATGATGTAGACAAGGTGTGGGAGGCTGGTGGTCTCAGCCTGCTCACCTCTGTGCCGGTCACAGCCAGAGCTCTCTGCTTCTTGTGTGCAAGCAGTGGGAATGTGGAGGTATATAATACATCAACGTTGAAGTAGCACATGGTTTTCATTAATACAGTTGATTTTAGATAATTACTTAATAATTACTTGGAATCACGATTTATGAACAAATAATGTACTTCTTATAATATGTGTTATGTCTTTGTGTTCTAGTTTGTTTACTGCCAGGTGTGCTGTGAGCCATTCCATCTTTTTTGTCTTGGGGAGTCCGAGCGCCCTCAGCAAGAACAGTTTGAAAATTGGTGTTGCCGAAGGTGTCGGTTTTGTCAGGCTTGTGGGCGCCAACACCAGAAAACAAAAGTAGGCATTATTTGACACAACAAATGAATGTATATGTGAATGTAGCATCTTTAAACATGTAATTGGATAATTTTATTATTTATTTTGGTCACTTTAAGTATGTTTGTTTTGATTGGCTTTGCAGCAGCCACTACTTGAGTGTGACAAGTGCCGTAACAGCTATCACCCGGAGTGCCTGGGTACTAACCACCCTACCAGACTCACCAAAAAGAAAAAAGTCTGGGTAGGTTTTCTGTCACAATGATTCCTCACCATTTTTCTCTTGTGAATAGATGTATTTTTTATATTTAATTCAAATTGTGTCTTTTTTTAGGTTTGCAGCAAATGTGTGCGCTGCAAAAGTTGTGGGGCCACTAAGCCTGGAAAATCATGGAATGCCCAATGGTCACATGACTTTTCAATGTGTCATGACTGTGCCAAACTCTGTGTTAAAGGTTAGCTTAATGTCCAGTGCCTTTGTCCAATATGGTGTGTGGCAGTTGTTTCCATCCTTGTAACACTGTGTCTTTGGGTAAGACTGTCTTGCCTCCTGTCTGCCTATACACACAAGTGCTTTCACTGCTCACTGGTAGATTAAAACTATTTAAATGCAACTATGTATTTACCATTTTTTAATATTCGCTGAACTAGAATGTGTGAATCACTGTGATATAGTGTTTTAATGCATTCATTTTTGGACCTGGATGTCTATTCCAACTTTTTCAGGGAAACAGTGCCTGCTGTGTGATAAGCGCTATGATGAAGATGATGATGGTGAAAGCAAGATGATGCAATGTTGTCATTGTAAATGCTGGGTCCATGCCAAGTGTGAGAAAGTGACAGGTTTGTTGACTTTTTCACATTACCAAACTGATTTATTGATGCACTAAAACTACACCCATCAGGTGTATTATATGTGTCTAATATTGATGATCATCAATTGTGATGATGTCAGCCTTCTGTAGTCTTTTTCATGGACTCTTTTTGACTGACAGTGACCAAATTGCCATGCCTGTCAACTAGTGTATTTTATTACTTAAATATGAACATTTAAAGATTACTTATTTTTCAAATTTATTTGCCAATCAGATGAAATGTATGAGCTGCTGTCAAAGCTCCCAGAGAATACTGGCTTCACATGTACAAAATGTACAGAGCGCTACCCAACCCAGTGGCGAACAGAATTGGAAAGGGAGCTTCAGGGTTGCATTCGCCATGTCCTTAATGCCTTGCTGAACTCTCATACGTCCATGCATCTTTTGCGCTACAGACAGGTTAGTTTCAAATGTGTCTTTTTTTAAACTATATTTAAAGAAGAAAGTTTTGTATTAACATCAACAAACCTACTTATCTATGTCAGCAGACTGTAAAACCTCCAGAGTTAAATCCAGAAACAGAGGAAAGCCAGCCATCCCGCCGCTCTCCAGAGGGGCCCGATCCCCCGATTCTGATAGAGGCACCTCCAGGGCCCAGTGACTCACCACAAGATCTAGAGTCTGTTGAGAAAAAAATGGATTTGGGATGCTACAAGTCAGTGGTGAGTATAATATTCATTATTATATGCTAGATACTGTCTTAAATTCACAGTGTATTGTTAGTCGAATCTGAACTCACTGACTGTAATTCTACAAAAAAAATTGCATGATCGGAATAGGAATATTGTGATGTCTTCACAATTACGTGACATTCATAAGGTGATAAAGAGACGCGTGCAATTCACGAATATAATTCTATCTTCACCCTTTTTTAACACAGCTGGAGTTTGGAGATGATATTGCTAGAATCATTCAAACAGCCATTAACAATGATGGTGGCCTGCCTGAGAGCCGCAAAGCGAACAGTATGGTCAAAGCATTTTTCATGCGGGTAAGAATCAGTTATGAATCTTATTACCATTAGCTTTGTATGAATGGTTACAAACATATATGTATGTACATTTGTATTTTATAGAGCAAAAATGACTGAATTAAAATGACTTATGTTTTAGCAAATGGATCGTGTCTTCCCGTGGTTCAAAATCAGAAATTCAAGGTTATGGGAAAGACAAAAAGTCACAGCCAAGTGAGTTTTCAATATTATTAAATAAAATGTAATTCATCTAATTTGTCTAATTATAGAACACTTTATAATTTTTATTCTGTTTTATAAATCATTGAATTTTCTGTCATAATTGTTACCTTAATCCTAAACAGTTTATTTAATCATTATTTTTTGGCTTAACCTGCAAAAAATAGTACTGTATAGAAAATCTTGATTTATATTTTACTTCTTTCAGTAGCGGTCTCCTCCCAAATGCAGTACTGCCTCCATCATTGGACCATAACTATGCCCAGTGGCAGGAGAGGCAAGAACTTTCTCGAGCAGTACAACCCTTCTTCACAAAGAAGATAATTCCAGCTCCTTGCCCCCAACCCCCGAGCGAACCAGATTGTCCTTCATTGCCTCCTCCAGTCCACCCATCTTTTCTCCTACCTCCTCCACTATCATCTGGTAATGTGTAGTAGAAGTGAAGTGTAAAATAAAAACAGTTAGTTTTGTTGTTTGTAACTGTTAGTTACCTCAAATAATGTGTGTATGTCTTTTTTTTTTTTTTTTTTATATTTATTTTTTTTTAAGATTATGAGGACAGTCCAGATTCCCCTTCTCCACCTGGTATTGGTGACAACAGGCAATGTGCTTTATGCCTCAAGTATGGTGATGAGAACCATAATGTAGGTGAAAATAATAGAGTAAGATTACTACACAAGGATTGCTTTACAAATATTTGCAATTTGTCTTTAATGCAGGAAGGGGGTAGGTTGCTTTACATTGGTCAGAATGAATGGACCCATATTAACTGTGCCCTTTGGTCTGCTGACGTGTTTGAGGATGATGATGGCTCCCTAAAAAATGTTCATTTGGCTGTTCATCGAGGAAAGCAGATGGTAAATTCACATTTAAACATTACTGATCTATTTTGTAATTAGTAGTTGATGTGTTAATGAGCCTTATGCATTTTTGTTTATTATTTAGTGCTGTGAGAAGTGTCAAAATCCTGGTGCCACAGTTAGCTGCTGTCTTAGCTCTTGCACCAATAACTACCACTTTATGTGTGCCCGCCAATGTCACTGCATCTTCCTGGAGGACAAGAAAGTGTATTGTTCAAAGCACAGAGACTTGATTAAAGGAGATGTATGAATGCATTCTTGAGTAAAATTAAAACTACAAACGATTTATAAAGTGATTCAATATTCTATTTGTAATTTTTGTTTTTTAGGTTGTGTCAGGGTTCGAAGTAACACGCAGAGTATTGGTGGACATAGAGGGCATGAGTCTAAAGAAGAAGTGGCTGTCAGGACTAGAACCTGATGATGTTCATATGATAATTGGTAAAAAGCACAACAGAAAAAATATTGTAATTTAAGCCAAAAGTTTAAACGTGTTTTTTCATTCACCACAGGCTCGATGACAATTGATTGTTTGGGAAAACTGACCGAGTTGTCAGATTGCAAACGGAAGCTCTTTCCAGTGGGATACCAGTAAGATTTTTGTTTTTTAAACCATATGTAACCGGGCAGAGGCCAGATTGATACTGTACTGTATAGTTGATCTACACAATATCAAACTAGGGTGGCTCCCATTGAAAGCAGTTGGGCAGAATGTTCAAATTCTTAACATCTTTTTACATCAGCTGGCGTTTGTTTGTTTGTTTTGTTTTGCGTGGACACTTCAATTTTGGCTTTTTCCAAACCATATTCCAAACAATATTCAATATTGCCCTAGACACTGGTTATTCAGTGGCTCAAGCCCACCCACAGATGCAGTACAAGATGGTTTCTTGTCAGTTTGTGAAATCATATATATCACAGGAATTCATCTTGCTGTGGTAACTCAATACAGTACTACTGTATAATTTTTATTTTCATATGTTTGATTTATTTTATTCATTTTAAAATATTGAATAATTGTTTCATTTAGATGCTCAAGGGTGTATTGGAGTACAATAGATGCAAGGAAGCGCTGTGTGTACACCTGTAGGATCCTAGTTTGCCATCCTCCAGTGTCAGAATGTGACCCCAAGAGCACAATGACTCCTGAAGAAAATCGCACAATAGCACACAGCCCATCTCCAATAGCAGGTAAATAGAGTGATTCACACACTTAATTTCACACATTTAATTAAATTTGAGCAGTTACAAAATATCTTTTTTCTGATAAAAAGATTTTCCAGATCCATTTGAGTCCCCAAGACGCTCTGACACACTTTCACCTTCAAGCACCCCTAAACTCAGGGTATACACTAGAAATCGACACCCCAGTTACCCTCCAGCTGGCCCTAGACCTATGCTTTCTCAAGGTATTTAATGAAATTCTATTGACAAAATAACTGCTTAAATGCCAACTTTCTGTATATTTTAGATTTTTTTTACATTGTATTAACAGGAGGCACCACTCGAACTCCAAGCCATGAAGTTGTGACAGCAGGGCATTCACAGCCAAATCCCATCATTAAAAATGTTGATTCACGTCGCCATAGCTCTCCCTCTCTCTCCCCTCCTCAGTCGCTTATCAGACAAAGAGGGGTTGTCTCTTCTCCACAGATTATATCAAAACCCCTAACATCGCCACCTCCCCTAATCCCATCTCCTGCCAGAGACCCTGAGAGGTCGAAACATCTCAGCAAAGAATCTGCTCACAGGGATGATGAAAAAAGCAGGTTGTTCCCGACGGACAAAAACAGATGGCAGCAGACAAGAGATCAGTCACAAAAAGATTCAAACAAAGTGAGAGTGTTAAGTCGAGACCAAATCGCTAAGGAAACACATAGGAATAAGTCTAAAGAAATCCGGCTGAAGGGCCGGGGTCAGATATCAGCCAAAGAGCTTGAACAACAGAAATCGTTGACCAAAGAGTCAAGTGTTAAGGACACAGATAGGGGACGGACAGTAAGCAGGGAACACTATAGAGATCCAGAAAAAGAGAGACAAACAAGCAAAAGCTCTGAAAAGGCAACCCAGCCCAGCATGTGCTTAACCAACAAAGAAACAGAAAAGAATAAAACATCCTCCAGATCCCAGTTTGTGGAAAAAAATAAATTGCTCAATAGAGATGCAAGTTTAAGAGACTCTAATAAGCATCGGCATCATAGTAGGGAATCAGGAAAAGACTCAGGCCAAGGTAAAGACCGATCAAGTCGAGACTCTGACAAGTGTAGACTTCACCCCAGAGACTCAAACCACAGAAGCACAGAACGGTATAAAGACTCAGGGAAAGACGGTCACCACGGAACTCAGTTTAAATCTGGAGGTGAGATCAGGAGCTCCAGACTGACCCCTACAGGTCAGGGCCAGTCCTCTCCTCCTGCAGGCACTGCTGTTGTCACAGGACAGCTCACTGACAGACATGAAAAACACAGGAGCAATGAACTTTCTTCGAATTCATCTCGTCACAAATCCGTCTCCTCATCAGACTTCATTCAACTGAAAGAAAAGTCCAACTCAGGGAAGGTGAGCACCAGTGGCTCTGGAAATGTTTTGCCTGCTGCTTTACAGAAGACCCCACATATCGGAAAATCTGGATCCCCTCAGCCATTTCAAAAAGGCAGTTCCCAAAAATCACAAGATTACGTACAAAGCCCAATCCCAGCAGCAGCACTGAAGCCCCTGTGGTCATCAAAGTCACCAGCAGATGAGGACAATTTAAAACAACGGTCAAACTCCCCCACTACTAAAGACAAACACACAAAAGTTAAAAAGTCAAGCAGCAGTCAAATAGACAATAGTCTGACAACATGCAGCAGTGACAGTTATTCCACATTAAATAACAATAATATTAAAATGACAGGTAGCTCAAAAGTAGATACTCACAACTCCAGCAGCAATAGCAAAACACAAATGATCCGAAACCACACCAAAGGTCATAACAAAACTCAAGGAGAAAACATTGAAAACTTGAAAGAAGATAGATCATCTTCAAAAAGCAGACAGATGCTCTCCGATTCTGATAAAAAGATAACCGCAGAGCATTCAAAACCAATGCAGCAAACAAGTGTAGCCATTGAGAAGTCCCAAACGAAACACAACACAACTCACCAACTATCTGCAAGAGAGAAATCCTCTAAGCCCCCCACATCTGCTTCTATGGCAACCAATCTAAATAGTGGAAACACTATTGATGGAATTTCTTCTACTTGTCATAGCACAGTCACTACCTCTTCTGTCTTGCCTGCTGGTCAGGGAGGGTGCAGGTCTGCCAGCTCAGCTCACTTCTCCTCACCTTCCACTAACAGTGACGGATCTGAGTCAGACACACACCCTCACACAGCAGATGTTCTGCACAGAGGATATTCCCAAGGCCTTCTCACTCAAGGCACAGAAGATGACACCGAAGGCCATGATGAGGACCACAGGAGTTTAGAAGACAAACACCATGAGGATGACAGTGATGGGTCAGGATCTGCTAAGAGACGGTATCCCCGCCGCAGTGCCCGTGCCCGCTCTAACATGTTTTTTGGTCTCACACCTTTTTATGGAGTTCGCTCTTATGGTGAGGAAGACCTCCACTTCTATGGCGGTGAGGAGGTAGCAGGACAAATGCTCAAGAAAAGGTCTGGAGGTCGGAAGAAGTCTGCAGAAGGGCAGGTGGATGGAGCAGATGATATGAGTTCATCTTCTACATCTGGTGATAGCGGCGATGATGACAGTAACAATAACCCCTACTACTACAACTTTACTCGGACAGTTATCAACCCTGGAGAAGGACTCCCATCAATAGAAGGGATAGACCAGTGTCTGGGACAAGGTTCCCAACTCCAGCGCTTTCTCAAAGATGAGGAGCAGCAGAAAAGACAAGCAAGCACAGATGAGGACTTGTTAAGTGGCTTGTAAGTATACAGAGATGAGCTCAATTTTATTATTGAATACATTTTTGCTAATGATGGTTTATTATATTTTTCAGGTCCCTAGGACAGCAGCATATCGGTCAGCTGGATGGTGTTGATGATGGTTCAGAGAGTGACACAAGCATTTGCACCACCAGCACAACAAGCACCACAGCCACTTCCACTCCTCATAAAAACACTCCCAAGAGAAGGACCAGGGAGAGGCATTCTGAGAAGATGGACTCGCACAATTCCAACAAGGATTCTGACAATAGTGCAGGTGCAGGGGGCGCAAACACACGAGAGGGCAGGAAACACCAGAAGGAAAATTGTCTTCCTCTTGGAGGAAAATCTCATTCACAAAGTCAGGGTCAGGATCCCCTTGATGCCCAGCTGTCTCTCAGTACTGACTTGCTTAAGTCTGACTCAGACAACAACAACAGTGATGACTGTGGTAACATTTTACCCTCTGACATAATGGAGTTTGTTTTAAACACACCCTCTTTGTCTATGCAGACTCTGGGCCAACAGGCTGAGTCTTCCTCATCAGAACTACTGCTTGATGAGGGCTATGTTGGAGTAGATGTCAACAGACGGAAAGACATTCTCTTTGAAGACTTTTCACAGCCCCTGTCCACTTCTGAGAGTGGAGGTGGAGTAGAGAGCAATGTTAACAACTCTATTTCTGTGGAGGAGCCATACCTGCCTCTGGAGCTTCCCTCTGACCTCTCTGTCCTCACCACTCGCAGTCCAACTGTTAGCACCAATCAGAACCACACGGCTGGCAGTCTTATCACAGACACCTCAGACCGCAGCATGCTGAGCTTAACCCCTGACTCAGGCTCAATCAGTGGAGGTAAAACTGGCAACAAGAAAAGAACAGAAAATCAACATGACCCTACTGTGTTGGGAAATCGAGATACCCAAGTGGCTGAAGGTCACATGACCCCAGAGCAGTTTATTCCTAGTCCTGCCATTGGCCAGGCAGTGGAATCTACTGTGAACCCTGATGTTCCCCGGACTGCTGGAACTCCAAGCCTACCAAGTTCTCCATCTATCCCACTGCAGGGTCAGAAATACCTCCCAGCTGCAGGCAGCCCTAGCCCAGTTACTGTGGCAGGACCGCCCCAAGTCACCAGCCCCACAGTCATTAAGACAGGACCTGACAAGCTTATTGTGGTTAATCAACAGTTTCAGCCACTATATGTTCTCCAAACTGTGCCGAATGGAGTTACTCAAAAGATTAGTGCTACAGGAGTTATGGATACTAGCTCCTCAGCAGTGCTGAGTTCCATGACATTGACAACAGGTCTGAACACTAGTCTAACTCCAGCTCAGCAAATATTTCCTGCTACAGGGAAGGTTCTTAGCACAGTGGCTCACCCCTCTCAGATTCACACTTTCACAGGACCCACGCAGACAGGATTCCCAACAGGAATCCCCAGTACCACCTCAGGATTGCTTATTGGGTTGTCCTCGCAGCCCCAAGATCAATCCCAGATTCTAGTTTCAGAGGCTGGTCGACCACATGAATTCGGCCCAAATCTTACTATAGTTTCCAGTCCTTCTACATTAACCTCCTCATCTATTCTCCCGTCTGCTCATGGGAAGAAAAGACCAATTTCCCGCCTCCAACCAAGAAAAAGTAAAAAGCTGGCTCGATCCCGGAGTCAACCTTCTCTTGCCCGTTCTGATGCACCGCCCCCAAACATGACTCTTATCAACTTCTCATCCTCACAGATTACCAGCATCCCAGGCCAACCTGCTGGTCTTGTTGAGCTCAATACTCTTTCAACATCTCAACGCAAAGTTCCTAACATAATTAAACGGCCTAAATCTGGTGGGGTGATGTACTTGGATCCCACTAGTCTACTACAGCAAAGACTACCTCCTACTCCGTCTGGGATTTTAGGGCATGATACTTCTGCCCACCTTTTACCATGTACAGTGTCCAGTCTCAACCCGAGTCAGTCTGTGTTAAACGTTGTGTCTGTGCCCCCTAGTGGAGTACTTGGACCAGGGTCGGTCTCCTTGTCCACCCCTGTCCTGAGCTCCACTGATATCACAGGGCCTATAAGTAACCTCTTGTTTAAAGCAGGACCACATGGTTTGGGCTTGTCAGAACAGCCTGTTGTACTTCAACCTGGTGGTGCCCCCTTAATGTCCCAGCTTGGTTCTCCAGTCCAAACATCTATAGCCAGCAGCATCTGTGTTTTGCCCTCTCAGCAGAACATCAGCATACCTGTGAGCCAAGGAGAGACAGAAGGCACTAACGTGCAAATACTCTCCCAATCTATCAACAAAACTCAGACACTGGAATCCGGTCAGAATACGGTTAGTTTAGGTCACGGGACAGCCACCCATTTCAATCCCACAAAAGGACAAGTTTTGGGCGTGTTTACTCGGACGCAAACACTGTCACCTTCCCAGAGCAGCAGGACTACCCCGATTTCCAGATCCTATGAACAGAAGCAAAGTAACCCCAGCACTGTGACAACCGTGACAGGAGGAGAAAAAGCCAAGACAAAAGCCAAGAGGAGTATGCAAAATCCCGAAACAGTCGGAGGAAAGAAACATAAGGCCTATCAGGAGCATCACAACAACCCTCCAGTGAAAGTCTCCTCAAATTCAAGGTAAAACTATGGCATTTAAAAGCCTCTGCCATCCATCCAAGCTACAATTTACTGGCTAACTTTTTTATAACTAAATTGATCAAGAGTTTGGTTGACACTTATTGTTAATGGCTTATATTAGGCCATGGCAACTTAGTTGGACCAAACTGTATTATTCTCTGTAGCACTGTGTATGTTCATTTCTAACGTTTATATATTTGTCTTTTTTTCTTTTTGAGCAGTTCTAAAGGACCATGTTCCCCAGAACCAATGGACACTGGCAAACCTACGGACAAGACAAGTCATCAGAGGTAAGTCTTACTGCTCATCTAGTTTCACACAGAATAATATTGATAATAATTCCTCTACTATTTTTAACATTATTATTTACAGTAAAAAGAAGACATCTGAAGGTCCTGGAAAAATACAAGGCAAAGACAAAGCCTCACATGCCAAAAAGACAGGGTCTCTTATTGTGTCATCACCACCTGGTCAGGAGGACAACACCAAGGATACTGTACTTGACAGCAAGCCTAAGAAGGGCATCATCTTTGAAATCTCAAGTGAAGATGGCTTCCACATTCGCTGTGAAAGTATTGAAGGTAAAAGTAAAATATTTGTTTTGTGTTCATAAAAATAATTTCAAGATTATTTCAAGAACCGTGCTCAGGCACTTCTATAAAATTTTTGTCTTCATGTCTTTGCAGAGGCTTGGAAGTCCCTGACAGATAAGGTGCAAGAGGCAAGATCCAATGCATGTCTTAAAGAACTTTCCTTTGATGGTGAGTTTTGTATTTCAGAGAAAAATATATTAATTCAATATAATAATCCTCATTATAAACTGTCTACCCTCTAGGTGTGAATGCTCTACGGATGCTTGGTGTTGTTCACGAGGCAGTGGTTTTCTTGTTAGAGCAGTTGTCTGGTTCCAGACATTGTCGTAGCTACCGCTTTCGTTTCCACAAGCCTGAAGAGTCTGATGAGCCTCCAGTCAACCCACATGGGTCAGCCAGAGCGGAAATCCATAACAGGTCTGAATCTCCCTCACACACACAAAATATATGTAGATTGAAAGATGTTAAATTAGTTCAGTTGTTAATGACTGCATGCAGAAAATTGTTTATCTTCATATATATGTTTCCAGGAGGTCTATATTTGATGTCTTTAACTTTTTGGCCTCAAAACACCGGCAGCCTCCTGAGTACCAGCCACAAGAAGAAGATGAAGAAGAGGGACAGCTCAGGGTTGCCAGGTTAACAACAAACTCATTAACACTAATACAGACTGGTTACTTTACTCATATTGCTGTTTCATGTACTGTTGATGCAGGCGGGCCTCCATGGAGTTACCACTGGCTGTGAGGTTCAAACAGCTTAAGACCACTTGTAAGGAAACTGTGGGAGTCTACAGGTGAGCTCATTCATTTGCTTTGTTTGATATTTATCTAGAATGTAGGAGTAAAGAAGAAAACACATTCATTCATGTTAATATTGAAGACCCTGCCTAAAATTGTTTGCCCTCAGGTCTCCAATTCATGGCCGTGGTCTGTTTTGCAAGAAAACTATTGATGCTGGGGAGATGGTCATAGAATATTCTGGAAATGTCATTCGTTCTGTTCTCACAGACAAAAGAGAGAAATATTATGATGGAAAGGTGAGAATCTGAATATTTACTTAAGTATTTTATAGACACACCTATGTTCTTAAATATTTTAAATATACATTTTAGGGGATTGGTTGCTACATGTTTCGCATCGATGATTATGAGGTTGTAGATGCTACAGTCCATGGCAACGCAGCGCGGTTCATCAACCACTCGTGTGAGCCCAACTGCTATTCTCGTGTCATTACTGTGGATGGTCAGAAGCACATAGTCATCTTTGCCCTTCGCCGTATATGCTGTGGGGAGGAGCTCACTTATGATTACAAGTTCCCTATTGAGGATGCCAGCAACAAGCTGCCCTGCAACTGTGGCACAAAGAAGTGCCGCAAATTTCTCAACTAAAGAGGGCCTCTGGAAGACTCCTGCTGAGATCCTGGGATTGGCTATTGGTAAAACTTCAGGGGCCATTTTGGAGGAGGGGCCATTTGTAGAGATTTAACATGTTGTGCCTCATTTGTTTATGTATGGTCTGGAAAAGGGATTTATCCAATTACAGAAAGGAAATGGTTTAAGCCTTCATTATACTGCAATATCAAAATTTAAATTTGGTGTTCTTTCAAATACTCTGCATTGGCCCATCCTCCTTACTTTCCTATGTATTGCTTTTATCTCATGATTCTGTGGTCCACCAATGCCAGGACATTATACAAGAAAAAGATATCAAAGAACTTTGTTCCATTTTACACCAAAGTGCAATTTCTTTAAGGGACTCGGAACAGTAATTTGACACTTTTTTTAAACTGTTACTGATGCACATTTCCCTGTCTGAATGTGCCCTGATGCCTTCACAGTTGTAGAGATCAACTAGAGGCTTCCCCAGCAAGTGTTAATTAAGCGCTTATTAGTGTACATTGAACACTGTAAATAGAGATCTGTGCGCAACACAGTTAGTGCGCGCCGCTTAGAGAGGAGCTGGAGATGCAGTAAGGAAAGGCCATATGATGGACGGGAAAGTTAAGGGAGTTGTTTAAAGCAGGACACCTGATTTTATTACTAGGCTAACTATGCGGTAGGTATCAATGTTGATGTAGATTTTAGTTGGAGTGAAGAGTCGGGCCTCCAAAACAAGGCAGCTAGAGATTCTGGTGGACTGACAGCCAATGGACTGGAGTACTCTACTGATTTGTTTAGGGCAGACATATTTATGATGATAGTGGTGATCCAGAAGAGGATTTGTATAATGTACAGGAGAGATTGAATCAATGCAGGTTGCATGTTTTTTTTTTTTTTTAATAAAACTTTGTGGTACAAATATAAGCTCAGTAAATTGTGTTCCAAAAACAGCCGCAAGGAGAACCAAACATTGTGACCTTAATTTGAATTTGAACCATTTTCTTTATGCACCTGTTGGGATAAATATTACTACAAATATAGTTTTTGTTTTGTATAGTGTTGAGTCTTTTACAATTTTGCCCGTTGTCTGTCTTTTTTATTATGGGCAGGGAAATATGCTTGCTTTTTAAAATGTACATAATGTATATTTTTCTATAAAAGACTTAAAAGCACTCACTAGTGAATAGCACTTAATGGTATTTATATTTTTTAAGAAATCATATTTATTTTATTGCCATTTTTCTAGGAAATAGAGGTTTACGGACACTAATGCTTGGTCTGTGTTTTGTATTTTTGCTGCCTTTTCAGTTGTGATGTTTTCTGTTTTTGTGGTTTTACGGTTTGATTTGTGGCTGAATGTTTTCTTTGATTCCAAAGACTGACGCTGGTCTGTGACTTGGTCCTGAGTTCAGTCCACCAGGAGCTCTTTATTCCAGTGCATGGGTCAGGGCAGAGCTATTTCATCAGTGTCAGTTGTGTGAATCTATATGCACTTGAGAGAGCTCAGATGGTTCATCCATAGCAGATATCTCCTCTCTCCAGCCTTATTGTTCTCATGCCACATTACACAGAGAATCCAATACCAGGCAAAAACATTTGACTTGCCAATAATCCACAACCACAAGACTTGTATTGGTAATAGCCGATGGAAATAATATAACAAATGTCTTTGCATTCTTTGCATTTTGGTCTGATCTGGTTGTGAATATTAAGCAGGTGCCTTTAATGACAGAAAGCTACAACATACAAAATGTCATAACCATCCAGCCTCTCTACATATTCATAAAACCACTCTTACTGGTGACCACTATTGATCGCTCATCTTTTCAAAAATTTTTGAATTCGAGTAATTTAGAATTTTGTTACTTTGTTGTCTTCTGATGTGTTGAAACAAAGATCAGACTGTTCTTTGCTGTTCTTGCCAACATGACCTGATGGCCATTCACTGTCACTCCAATACCCACAAGCAGGAGAAAATGTAACACGTCAAGAACAGTTTTGGGATTGGTTGTGTCTATATGGTCACTGTGAGCAGCAGAGGGCATGTTTGAGGCTCCAGTAAAAGTGCACTTGACTCTTTTCTGCCATGTAGTGAGAGCAGGGACCATTCCAGCAGCCCTTTTCCCATTCGTGCACCACCAGGGCTGTACCGCCATTGGTTGGGTTCTGCTTAAGCCAAGCATGAATGTATTTTACCTGGACATCATTTGACCTATGACATATTTGTTTTCACTACATTGACAGAGAACAGAGCAGTGAACTACAACTTTCATGATCACAATGGGATTAATAATTCAGTGGTTTCTTTCAACAATGATGCTATCGCTTCATAATGTCAAGGGCTCCATCTAGGACTTGCTTTTTTCTTTTTTTTTGATGGATCCATTCACAGAAACTATGTCATACGTATACACAAGAAGGGTTTTGGTTGCGTTATCTGTGCCAGATCAGTGGCCCATCATTCTCTGTAATTATAGTATAAATACAAACAACAATATTATATGGAAACATGCATAGTCATTTCTTGTACTTTAGTATCTATATAATATATGGAATGGACAGACAAAACTTAGTTACAGTAGCAAAACAACAGACTATAATGGTTAATAGCAATGTCTCAATGTAATATTTAACAGGTTTTTGTTTCAGATACAACAAATCTTTCTTATGTATATTGATATCTAGTGCCTGTAGATGTCCTTGCATCAGCAATGGACATTACAGTTTCTCTATTTCGGTTCCTTTATTTGTGTTGAGAATGTTAGTGTTATTAATGTGGTTGTGAACTTCTGGAGGTCAGCCATTTTGGTTTCTCTCACTTCTGTTTATTGTCAGTGAATGTTCTTTCTTTTTCCATTGTATGTTTTAACGGGACTGTTTTAGCGGGCTTATTAATGTGGTATCAATTAGATTTTTGTGGAGCCTTTCCGGTAGCTGTAAAACATCCAACCAGATTCATTTTATTTGGAGCCTCTTGAGTCTCTCTTAAGCTTCAGTTGTACTTATTATAATGTACTGTTTTATTAGAAAGTCATAATGCTGAGTTAATAATGAAAGATTTTATTTATTTATTTTCGGGCAGCATCTTCCCCCGAGATATTGACCTTTCCATGTACCTGTAATTTCTTTGTTGTGCATTGATGTTTTCAGTCCAGGACTGGAAGTCAGTGGGAGGCAGTGGAAATGCTCAGAAAAGGCTCTTTTATTATGCCTTGAATATACCTTTGTCTTATCAATATGTCTCTCTGTAATAATAATAATAATAATTATAATAATAATAATAATAATAATAATAATGCGTATAGAATGGTCATAATTTCTCCTGTTTTGACAGTATTTCTCTCAATATACACATTTACAGAATGAAGGAAAACCAACCATGGTGAAAATAAACCACAAACTACTTGGTTGAATGTATAATTAGGAAACAAAGTTGTACATAAATGTAAAAAGAAAAGTTTCTAATCATGTTTATTTTCTATGCACTTTTTTTATTTAAGTGATAGTTTAAATAATAAACATGTCTTCTTTACTCTTTCTTGCTGTTTGCTTGGTTAATTGGAAGACAGCTTTTGCTGTAAACACCCTGCTGTAATGCGTTAACTTACTAGCTCCTATAAGCTTAGACAGGAAGTGATGGAGGCAGACCCAGAATGTGCTGATTCTGGCAGAAGCTAATTGAAAACAAAGGGTCTTCTCTGTGGGGACTTTTGAAGAGCACCACCTTAACTTCAGCCTGATGAGTCAGGTTTTAGCATCCACTGTTTCAAAGAGCTCCTCTCAGAGCTCATAAAAGGTGTTTTACAGATTAAACAGATGTGACACAGCACACGACTGTTGGGCCACTTTCGCTGTTTAGTGCCTTACAAACAACAAACTGCACAAAAAAATCCTGATAAGACTCATCCTCTGCATCAACTACAATATTCTGCAAAACAAAACACTAGTTCTGCTACCATTAACCTTATCATAGGCACTACTTCTAATGCACTTTGTATGGTACATTGTATAATCAAGGTGGTTGCACTAGAAGCTTTGTAGAAAACAATAAAGATAGTTTTGCTCTATATTCAGTTCTACCAGAAAAATTCTCAGCACGTCTCTGCACTGCCCAGATGGAGTGTGATCCTGGTGGTCCCTGTTGGTCAGTGTGAAGAGAGTGACAACTCACTCTGGCACAGAGTCAAACAAACTGTGAAATGCAACCAAGACTTTACTAACACTGTCCGTAACACATCATATAATCCCTGAGATCTTCATAGAAAACAAATGGGAACAAAAGCTCATATATAGTATGTGTGTATGGTCTTCACATTTACTCTTCTTCCTAAACCCATTCTTCCATTATGAAGTACAATTTTGTCATATTTTGTGCAAATGTTTCCCAATACTCTCCTCCCTCTCTCCACCCCTCTGCCCTCCGCCTACTTCAGGCTCTAATTGGGTTTTCATTACAATAACCCCAGTTTTCTTCAGTCTCACTCAATGTTCGGAAAGGGGAAGTGTTCACTGGAATTGTTTTGGTAACTTTTTTCCAAAGTTCCTCTACACCCTGAGCAAGTAAGTTAAAATAAAAGTGTTGTTTGTATATTTTTGGATAAGTTAGAATTCTTCATTCTCAAGCTTCTTTGTCTTTATGCGTGTCTTAATAGCTAAAGCATGAATGTTAGTTTTAGAAGACTTGGACAGACTAATACACTAAATATTTTTGCACAGACACAACTCAAAGTCAATATTAAATCTCAAACTCTGTCTAAACCTGCAGCTGTGTTTGTTACAGTAATTATTGGCTGTTGTATCCAAAACACAGAATCTGTACAGTAGGAGTGAAGAATGAAAATAATGTTCAGGATTATTCTAGCAAACAAAGCAGAGTGTTGATTTGAACAGAATGCTTTATAAATAAAGCGTGAATGGGGATGTAATTGTGTGCTTATAATGTTCTATAGTATAACCAACATTTTAGATGTTAGATGTTTTTCCTTATTGCATTTCTTCTTGTTTAGTGTAAACATGTGAAGTGAGATGGTTTTAGTTTGTCATACAGGTCAAGAGTGTATCTTACTTTAGACTGCACTTATGTATTTTGTGTATTTTGTGTGTCCCTAGTCTGCTCATTCTGATTAGAAATGTGTCACACTGCCAAAACCAGTGTGATTCTGCATACAGCAGATAAGTGACAATTAACAATTATTTTATCAATATAGCAAATATATTCCTAAATAGTGCTACTGGAATACTGGTAACAGCCTACAAGTAATCCACACATGAAAGGAATTGCACCATAGATGGCCATCAATTATGTTATGTTCAACAATGCCAAATATGAAAATGACACTTTCCTGCTCTAGGTTGTGACAGTGAAATGACCACTCTGGGATGGCCTTCAATCTACTTACTGCTGATGCTGCAAGTGTGTCTTTCTGGCCAGTTGGATGACAATAAGATCCCATCCAGTCTGTGTGTGGGACAGCCTGGTATCCCAGGATCCCCAGGGGTTCATGGCAGTCCTGGTCAGCCAGGACGAGATGGACGGGATGGGAGGGACGCAGCACCTGGAGAGAAAGGAGAGAAGGGTGACAGGGGTGACAGAGGTAAACACATTTATGGTTTATATGAAAAAAAAACATATGAAAAGTATAAGTGTAAAAAACACTGTCCACTGACTGGTCTTATTCTCAGGTGAGACGGGACAGAGAGGTCTGACGGGGGATAGAGGTGACCCCGGGATGAAAGGAGAGAGGGGCCAGTCAGGAGAATGTGCTGTTGCCCCAAAATCTGCTTTCAGTGCAAAACTGTCAGAAGGCCGCACTCTGCCGCTCAGCGTGGGAGACACTGTGCGTTTTGACCAGATTACCCTCAATGAGCAGGATGATTATAATGCAGAGACGGGACGCTTCACCTGTAAAGTCCCTGGAGTTTACTACTTTGTGGTTCACGCTACAGTGTACCGTGCCAGCCTACAGTTTGACCTGATGAAGAATGGACATGCTGTGGCCTCTTACTTTCAGTTTTATGGGAACTGGCCCAAACCAGTGTCTCTCTCTGGTGGGTCCCTGCTGCACCTGGTGCCGGGCGACCAGGTCTGGGTTCAGATGGCTCTGGGTGAGTACAATGGCTTCTACACCAGCTCCAAGACAGACAGCACCTTCATCGGCTTCCTGATCTACTCAGACTGGAAACACTCTGCTGTGTTTGCATGATGTTTCCTCTGAAAGGGACTGACCAATCTGACAAAACAACAAAGATCTTAGAATGACTGATTTACAGTATGAGCTCAGCATGATACTTTTCTTGAAATTATATTGTGGTATGCCTCAGGTTCTTTACTTTCTTTTACTTTAAACCAACAAATATGTTTGCTTTGAATTTTTAATAAAATAAATAAACGTAAGCTATACATTTTATTAACTGACCTCAGACCAAACAAAAGTGTGGTTTTACTTGACTTTAACTTTGCCACTGTGGCTGAATGCATTTCCTAAAATAGCAACACCACAAAACATTGCAAATTACAAATTCAACAACATTTAGCAAGAAGAAGAAAAAATGCACCTTGGTTTTACAGAATTCTCCATGATGTCACCACATTTTTTCTTTATTACCGCTGATGAGTGATTTCAGTGTTTGTCGCATTCATCATTTTACTTTTACTCATTTTTTTTTTTGCCTAAAACACCCTTCCCTCTGGGACAGATAGAATATTTTGCAGATTTAACCAACTTTTGTCCGGAATGCATTTCCCATTAGTTCACAGCCAGTAAGCTTTTCCCCATATGGGCTGTGCTGGGTGATGACCAGGCAGACAGTGACCTCACCCACCAGGCTGTGCTGCTCTCAGACTGTTAAAGCAGCTGGAGTCTTAAAGCTGCACTGTGTAACTTTACTGACAGGGAGTGTTTCCTCTTTCCCCGAGAGGTTTCACAATATGGCATTAAAAACTCATGTATGTTGTATTCAGTAGCTGCTTAAAAATAGTTACAATAGTTATATAGTTATTTTGTGGGACATTTTAGACATAGGAATAACATTTCCATGAAAACAAGCAGGCGGACCCTCCACTAGGAAGTGACATGGTGCACCACCGGGTGCACCTTTGTGTCTTTGTGTAGCAAATGTAATTCTAAACAAGACTTGAATTTGACACAACCAGTTTCAGGTTGTCTGGTAGGATAATAGTAAACTAGGTTGTACTTTACCCCATGTACCGTAGTCCTAGTGCACATATAAGCACAGGCAATGCCATAGGCTACAGAGGCGTCGCTTCTGCTGCTTTACATCACCTCCAGATGGCGGTGGTGCATTGGTATAAATGCGCAATCAAACCTGCCTAAACTTTTGGGGTGATCGTTGAAAACAGCTGCTGCAAAGATATGAGCTTCTCTGGAACCGAAGAAATCCACGGACAATAAAAATGCAGATTAATAATGACTGACTTGTTTGTAGTGGGTGACATGAGTGACACGGGCTCATGTAGTGTGAGCTGAACTGAAACCCGCTTCAAAAATGTGAAAATTTTGTGTTTTCACTTTTGGTGCAGATAACAGCTGCATTCTTCACTGTTTTATGGAGTAGGGTGCCATTTTTTGGGAAAATATAAACTTGAAAATTTATGTATAGCAGCAATAGTTCTACACACACACACACACACACACACACACACAGAGAGAGAGAGATCAATAAGGCCTGGCTCCTCCTCTCTCTGCTCATAAGAAATGTATGACAGCTCAGCACATGCAATAACAGGCTTACTGTGTTATTCAAACATATCGGCAAATCAGTGCACAGTGAACTATGGATCTACACAGTCTTTCCCAACTATTGCTCAAGTAAAATTAGTGATGAGCACTTTACACGCCCATGGGCCCTGTGCTACTTCAAGGTGGAATCCTGACCAGTCACACTCACATGTTTTCAATACAGAACAGACTATAATATTAAACTTATATCATTACAGGATATAGTCTACTCAACTCTACATAACATGTGCTTATTTCTCCAAACTAGTGGAGAGGCCTCAGTTACCACACACATTATAAACTTGCAGTAAAGTGTATTTTCTCTAAACTAAACTGTCCTGTGAAAAGTGGTCAGTTGTATTCCCTATGAAACTTAAATAGAAACATGACCTCACAACAGCCCTTTACTTGTATGTACAGGGAAATTCTCCTCTTTCACCAGATCCCCAAAGGGAGGTTAGGGGTGAGCTGCAGCCTGCTACTGTTTATAAGTACATTGGAGTTCACTATGTTTACCCTGTGTCTTGCTCATTAGGACAAGATTAAAGCAAACACTGAGGAATGACAGAAAGCCACAGATGCACAAAGCAAAAAACATATAAGGAATGGCATGACACAAGTTTGGACCAACCATAGACAATTTTCCCACACAGCTCCTGGGGCACTGGGAGTAAAAGGCAGAGGACCCCTAAAGTAGAGGTATCAAGCTTTATGAGACCAGGGATCCCTTATCGGTATAAAAATATCCAAATTGCCCATTGTTCTCCATGATGGCATCACATTAAAATTATTAAGCCATGTTTTTAACTTGATTTTGGTGAAAGATCAACTTTTCATTTGATTTTTGGTTTAGTTATTTCCATTAAAAGCATTGCAGATTATAAAAATGTAGAATTTAAGTAATGATCAACTGTTATCAAAATTTTGGCGACCCTGACCCCACTTTGAGAACCACTGATCTACAGTATAAGGCTCCTCTGACATTAAACCTTCTTTCTGCTTTTAAAAGCTAGAAAAATGTGCTGGGCTCACAGGTCGGAAGTAGAACTAAATACTGACTATTCTACAAAGAAATGTAATTATTTGTAATTAATGTCTGAAAACTGCACTGTAAATATAATATAAAATTGCTGATGAGAATTACATCTGAAATTATTTATTAAGAGATTTATTAACAATCTTTACATTCACATTTTCAGTAAAATATTCATATGTCAAACAGCTCACCAATTCTTTCAGCATTTTAGCAACAGTGTGGCCTCTTTAAAGGGAACATTTGGAAGATTTTTCCTTTGGTGCTAATTCACAGAAATAACAGACAGGAAAAATGAATAGAAAAAAATCAAACACCAATTAATTTACACCAGCAATAATAGAATAATAGTAGTATCCCAGATGTGCAATGTAAACTTAAAACACATAAAGCACAATAAAGTGTCTAATTTGGTTATGGTCCCTTTAAAACTGCAAATGGCCCTTTCAAGAGAATGGAGAAGAAGAGCCTTTTAAAGACTGACCATAATACACCTCTCATAGAAAACTGAATTATGCCAAGAATACAAAAATATCTGTAGTTAGAGGTGACAGACAACAAAATCATTGCTATTTTTTAAAATTATAATTGGTTTAATCTTGACAAAATGAAGGAAATTGTATTCTAAAATACTGTTGTACAAAAATTATTGTGCACTGCATACATAGCATAGTTTTGTTTCCCACCTTCACAGCATGGATCTGCAAAAAAACACAAGCATAATTTGCTTAAGACAAAAATGGTGCTTAATTACAGCATCAAAAGAGTTCTTTAAGGCTTCTATTACCACAACCTTTTAAACATGAGAACAATCATTGGTCCATTGTTTGATTTGCAGATCAAGGAAATGAAAGGGAAGTTACCCTGCAGTCACAAATACACGTCCATAGTATTGAGGATCATATGACGGCACAGTGGGCAGTTCTGTTGATAGATAGGTTGTCTAAGTAATATGTCTGTACAGTCTCTACATAGGCACAGGTGCCGACAGGGCAAGAGAACCACAGTTTTGGAAGAGTCCTGACAGATTACACACTTCTTCCTCTCCTCCTGTTCCTTAAGAAGATTTAGAAGATCCTCCTCTGGAGTACAGTGTTTGTCTTTGCTGTGTTTGTTCGCAGGTTTGTGGGCACTGGAAGAGGGCACTGCTGAATCTGACTGATCCTGCTGTGTGTTCTCATTGGCTCGTCCATCAGGTGGGTCTCGTCTTTCTTCTTCCTCTTCAGCATCACCATCACCACCTGCTCTGTGCTCCGTGTCAGTGCGCCGATCTCTCAAAGCCAGCAGCTGACTGCTGTATCTGGACACCTGCTGCCACAGTCGCCTCTCCAAAACATACAGACAGTGCACTATTCTTTGTAATCGCTGCACTGTTTCATTTACATGCCACTGGGCAGTGTGCAAACCTGTACCAATAGCGTGAACAAATCTGCGCAGTCTATGAATTAGAGGAAAAGAGTTTATATATTCCACAAGCCAAGAAGATACCTGTTGCGTCAGCTCGGGGTTCAAATAGGCGGTGGTAGTCACAGCTATAATAACAGTCAGCATGAAGCCATAAATGTTCAGCACAAAGATTTTGATGAACACATAGATCAATGAGGTGAAAAAATCTAGTAGTAGTTTAAATGGCTCCCATAAGAAAGCTGTGGTCCCAGCTAGACAGCTGTAGAGGAAGGTGAGAGCAGTAAGTGTGAGCTCCAACACTTTCTGCAGTGGACTGGACACTGTCTGTAGCACACCGACTACCCCCAGGTACACGTTTTGAATGGCAATAAGTACAAAGTTGACCACTGTGTTGGTAAAGTAAACCACTAGACTGACGACAATACCACATCCTTCCTGCAGAGACAGCAGACCTCGACAAAGGTGATCCTTCCCACGGATCAGTATGTGCATGGACAGGTAACCCATCATCTTTAGACTCTCCAGAAGACCTTCCACTGCCAGTGGCAAGCTCCCTAATACAGTCACTGTTCCATGGGCTATGTCTGAAGTGGCCTCTGCAATGGACAGCAGACATAACGAGGTATAATTAGAAATCTCCAGCAGGAAGCATAGAAGAAGCGTAGGGATACTGTGGATGAAGGAAATAATGGCCAGGACAATCCGCACGAAACTGTGGACTATCACAAAGTTCAGGTCCAGAAGCAAAAACACGGCGTCCAGGCATTTTGAGGCGGTGGAAAAAAACAGATTCACCAAACCCATCGTGTCACAGCGTTATGTTGTGCTTATCGGTGCTCACAGCCATGGGGTCTCCACACCTTGGCAAAGTCCAGGACGACTAGGTTGCTCCATAAAAAACTACATTAAAAATACTACATTCC